>CATKHJ010073163.1:0-85331 GCA_949750685.1 Vernicia montana | reverse complement strand
GAGATCTTGAGAAAAACACTGATGGGCCTGACACACCTTATGCCAACACTTATCTACGCGTTCTATTGATAACAAGTACCAAAAGGCTCCAATTATCTGTTAATTTTATTAATATTATCATCAATAGTGTCAATTAAGTATTCCAATTGTAATTTTCCAGGTATAAAATCAATTACTCACATGACTGGCTAGTATATAGAGAGAGAGATTAACAGTAGCTCCAGCCCATGCGGTTTCAGTAATTATGCCAGAACTCTTAGTTACTTCTCTGAACAAAGGATAGATTCTGATTAATCTTGGCACATACTGGGATAAAATAACATACTTCAACAAGTCCTTGGCAACAAATGAAACAGGACGGCTTGTTCTGGGAATTATGATTAAAACTACTACCTGAACAAAAGCAAAAACAGATAATTGCCTTAAATTAGTAAGTAATTAGTACTCCACTATTTAAGCAAATAAATGAAAAGGACATATAAATACCTGCGGAAGTGGAAGAATTGAAAGGAAATCAGTAATGAAATTGGAGGTCAAGTATCTTCTAGTTATTTTGTCAGGATCTTCAACCAATTCGCCCCTTCCAAATACACGAGAAGAAGGGACAATAAAACCAGTATGGAATTGAAAGATTATTCGAAGTATATAAAGCACATCAATTAAGGTGCGAAGAACACAAGCAACAGTTTCCAATTTTTTGTCCAAATCAAAACATTTCTTGTTCCCATCAATCATCGGAATGAAAAAGAACAATGGATCTAAGGCCAATGCAAATACACAAGCAAGCACAAATATTTTGTTCCATCTCTGGAGAAATGGACTCTGTGGATCAATAATTTTAATTTTCTTTCTACGGTATAAGAAGTTTAACAGTTTTCTCCGCCTTCTAAACCTGTCTGAAGTCCATTCCTCAAAGCTGCACATAAGATAAATTATCTCAAACAATTTTCAGAAACAGTACTAATGCTAGTCAGAAACACTTGTTTTAATTCATTGCTAAATTAACAAACCAACCTTGGTAATTTAGTTCTCTTGATACTCATGATCACTTTCAACCAGTTGCTTGCGTTTGTCCAAATGCCAAACCTGCAAAACAAATAATAATTGGAACACACTTTTCTGTTTGGTTGCTAACGAAGAAACTATTAATGAAGATAATTACTAATTATTTGAACAAGGATGAGGTGTTTAGGTGTATCAGGAATGCTGTGATGATTCGTTTCTGTACTCATAATGATACTGTTAGAGATAGAGTTTTGAGAGCTTGGAGAATGTTGGTGTAGTTGTGTTTCTTTTATTCTTGATTCTTTGTTTTTTAAGTGTATAGTGGTTGTGTTTGGTTTTTGGATGATCAATAATATTCTGGTTGATTTTGACCAAAAAAAAAAATGAAGATAATTATTGTTCTCTTCATCCACGTGTCAAAACGTGGCTAGCCTCTGCCACATCATCATCCAGACCGGATATGACCTCGACCTGACCCGCAAACTTACCCGACCCAAATCTATTCTAATCTGCGGTTTGATTTTTTATTTGATCGAACCGATTTAATTTATTTTGACCAACTGGTTCAGTGATTTTTATACCGATTTTTAACAAATTTAGACCGGTTCCCAAAATTTTTAAACCTTCTGAGTTCAATTTTGCAGTTCTTTTTGCAAAATTTTGTCTCAATCTGAATTTTCTTAATTCTACCTCAATTTTATGTGTTTTTCTAATAACCGATTCAACCATTTTCTGACCGATTCTGAATGAACCTTTACCGGTTCTCAAGGTTTTTAAACCTTCTGAAATCAATTTTGCAGTTTATTTTGCAAAATTCTGTCCCTATCTATATTTTTTATATGAATCATGACTGATTCCTGAAATTTTTGAGAATTCTATAATTAAGATCCAAAATTTATTATTGTGATGATTTGATAATTTGATGTTCATAAATTTTTTTTTAATTTAATTTTTTTGATTGGTAGTGTTAGTAGAAATAATAAATTAAGATTAAAATGAATGTTATTTTAGTTTTTTCACATGTAATTAATGAAAAAATTAGACGAAATAACTAAAGTGTTAACCAATCAAAATACAAAAACTAATGAATTAATTTTTCAAATAAATAAAGGATAATTAATTAATTAAATTAAATTTCAGGATTAAATATAATTTATCTTAAAAAAATAATAATAATAATAATCAGCGGTCGTCTTGTCGAGAACTTTGACCGCTGCAACCCAATAAAGCTCTTCTGCAGCCACTTTGGATAGTTTATTCATTCATTTCATTAATGTACGATGTAACTGGTCGGGGATTCGCGCATTGGCTGATTTTAATAATTTTTTAAAAAAAAATTATTTTGTATTCTCTAAAATATTTTAACACAAACATTATTATTATTATTATTTTATTAAATTTAAATATTACTTTTTGATAATTTTAATAATAATAATAATATATAGACAGTTTATTATATAAACCAACAAAAAAAATAACAAAAAGACACTGTATATATGGATTTGTATACACGTTAACTGCAATCTACAAAAAATATAATAATATGAAAAAATTTGATGAAATTGCTTTTAATAAAAACTTGACACACATGGTGAAAGAATTAAGAGTTAATTTAATTATTATCCATATAATTGGTATACCCTAAGTTTCACAATTTTATTGTTTAAAATTTCAACGCATAGATTAAAAAAACTATTAAATTATCTCGATTTTAAAAAGACTAAAATACTCTTTTAATTTTGATGTGCATAAATAAAAACAATTACCACTTCTGTCCCAAAAAGATTAACACTTTTTTCCTTTTTTAGAAGTCTAAAAAAATTGACATTTTTTTATTACTAGTATTTTTTTTACTTATTTTCCTTTTTACTCATTTTTAAAATACATTTAATGTCTCAAACAAACTACAATTAAATGTATTTATTGTAATATTAATAATATAAAAGGAAGAATGACATTTTATTTATTGTATTCTTAACCTTCATACAAAAAAGAAAAATATCAAACATTTTTAAAACAAAGATAGTAACACAAATGGTTTAGTGAAGAAATAAAAGAAGGTAAAATTGAAACAAAATAATAATACTCCTTCTGTCCCAAAATATTTAATTTTTTTTTTTTCATCCATTCCAAAATTATTTACTTTCTTTTTTTATTGATAGTTAACTAAATAATTATCTAAAATACCCTTATTAATTCACATCAATATCATTACTTACAATAAATTTTACTACTATTATTTTTTATTTTAAATTTACATTTTTTAATTAAATAATTTTTGAGTTCCAATATATAAGCCATCTTATTTAAATATTATCACTATTTTTTATAAAACCATCTTCATCATTTACTATTCTTTGAATAATGGAAAATCAAAAGTCCAACATCCAATAAAATTAATAATTATACTTGATTAATATGAACATTATTAAAGTGGAATGTGAATTACTTGATAAAATAAAATAAAAAATTAATAAGAATATTTTAGGAATAAAGTAGTGAAAATTAAAAAATTAACTAAAATTAACTTACTTAATCTTTGTGTAAAATAAAAAATGCCTACATTTTGAGACAGATAAAGTAATAAATACCTCTTAAACTTCTAAAACGACAATTATTTTGAAACAAAAAACATCCCCTAAAAAAATAATTATTATGAAACGGAAAGAGTAATTGAAATTAATAGTTGATAATTAATGACCGATTATTATTTGATTAATATTAATATGTAATAAAATATTAATAGTTAATAGTACTAATTATTAAGTATATTACTTATTATTGAATATTTTTTTTTTCATTTTAATACGTTATACCAATAAAAAGATATTCGAAATGATTTTTTTTTCCTTGTAGATGTAAATATAGTAGCTATCACATTACAGGTATTAAAGGTTTTTTTTTTTTTTTGCCAATGACGTATTAAAAGTTAAAGGCTAATGAAATTTTACCATTCTAGAATTTCATCTTTGCATAAGAACCTTGCGATGATTAATGATGCCCTTAGCCTAGGCATCCATGCACACCCAAGCTGCTTGTTGAATTTTTAATCCTTAATGTACAAGACACGAATGTTTTTCATTATATTTTAGTCTTTGCTTCTACTAGTTCATCAAGATACAATAAATTCTTTCTTGTTTCACCTTCTTACCTCCCAAACTCTGATGCCAAGGGTTTGGGAAATTCAAGGAGTTGCCCAATCCAAAGGCCATATAGCAGTAGACTGTAGCCGCTAGGTTTTGAATTTTTGCAATAACAATTCTATCTAATTCCAATACAATAAATAGATAAATTTTAAATTTCCACAAAAAAATAAGTAAAACTCCATATGCAAAAATAACATCAAATAGGAGCAATAGATTATCACAAATCAGTTACCATCCACAGCTATGATTATTAACCAATTTGTCCAAATAGTATTACCGATCTAGCCTCAAGTTTTCCATTCAATAAAGTGCCATTTGGACAACATGAGATTAAAAAAAAAAAAAAAAAGTATGAACTTGCACTTTTACTTATTGGTGGATTAAAAATTACAACAACAGGCTACTACCTCCTATGGCCATGCAAATGTTAATCAAAATTACGCTACCCCAACACATGACAAATGTTTAATTTTCAAAGTCCCTAGAGAAGCGATGACAAATGTTTAATTTTATTCATCCAACTCTTTCTATCCTAACAATTTCGAAGAGAAAAATGATGGGACCTCACCTTAGCCTAGGATTTCTCTTCATCCGACTGAGAGCATGGAGGCCCAGGGACGGAATCAACAAAATATTCCTCCACTGTTACAATGGTAAATCTATTAGTGTCAGCAATAGATAAAAATATATTAAGCAGGAAAATTAGGGACATTTTTTCTATAAATTTATTACTTTCTAGAAATTATTTCAGTAGCTATATACCAGTAGAAGATAAATGTTTTTCAGTGTTAGCCCATCATTATTCATCTCACTCATCAAGGAAACAAAAAACAATATATGCATCAAAATACAATAGACACAATCCCCATTACCTATGTCCTCATGCTCTGGAGAATCAAGCAAAATTTCTGAATCAGAGGGCAGAAATGGAGAACCAGGATAGTTTCCTAGGGCTCCTAAATCTGCAAAAAGCAAACAATTCCAACATGACGCATTTAATCAAAGCTTTAGAAAAATAAAAATATAAGAAAAACGTGAGATTCCAGAATTGGTTAGATATGTTGCTAGTTCGCCATGAAATAGTAGCAGCATAACCCTTTCCATATCAACTAACCAAAATTCCTGCAGTCGTGTAGAATACACTAGTGGTTGAATTTTTAATGTCTCCAATCCTGTAGACAATCTGGTAAATTTACTTTGAAAATAGCGGAATAGTCAAGCTAATCCAGTTCTAATGCATAGTTAATGTACTGGGATGAAAATGCACCCTAAACTGCACAGACTGGAGGAAAAGGATAATAGACTCCAACAGAATTGGGATTGAGGATGCATTGAGTTAAATCTGGCAGCACTTCAAAAATTAGTCTTACACAATTTAGGAACAACAAAATGTTCTTCATAGAAAAGTGGGGTGAAGGTGCTTACAAAACTTGGATATTTTCAATCCTCTCTTTCTATGTTGATGACATCAAATCTAAACTTCCATTGGCACCCAGTTTTCTTTTCAGAGAAAACATCATTTCTTTCTTAATATGCAAACCAAAAAATTGTAAAACTAGTGCACAAAGAAATGCAGTTTACTTTCAATATATGAGAGAGAAGATATCTTCAGTAAATAATAATATAATAATACAACTTTAGGCAATTTAGCTGAATTTACACATATTATCTGCAATTTACCTCCCAAATTTGATAAATCTGCCGTTAGGTCGGAAAGGCTGAAATTCCACTGAATCTGATCTAGTGATCTAGAGGTGCCAGCCCCACCATCTGGTCCAAGCTGCAATCCTACTGAACTTGCAACATCAGATGTAAATGCTGTATCAAGTGCTGATGTGTCAACTCCTATTCCTGATATTTCTGATGCAGTGAAGGGAAAATGACCACTGGATGCCACTGATGTAGGACTCACAGGCATCTCAGACATGGATGACATGGCACTGCTTCGTGGAACTACAAGAGCCAGATCAGCTGTATTGTTCTCCATCACCATGCTACAAGGATAGGTGCAGCAGCCATTAGCTGTTACTTCGCTATGAAGAAAAACTAACATAAAAAAGAAAGAAAAACCGAATATATAACTGACTAAAGTTGTAGCTCTTTGAACGTGGGCAAGCCAAAGTTATTGGAGCATATCAAATGGAGACAATGAGAAAAAGACAGTGAGAGAGTATAAATGTCAGGTACCGGCATACATTTACTGAAAAGGACGAGTTCTTGAACTTTTTTCATGCACTGTATGATTTACCTTTAACATAAGTATGCATCAGGCAAACATCAAAACACAACTCAAAACTTTAATAGCAGTTTTGTTGGAGTCAGCTATAAGGATCCCTTTCCTCTAAAATCTGCTAAGTTTAGGGCTGCATTTGTAGAGAGGAACAAACACAAAAAGCAACTAATCTGATCATCAGCTAAAAGTAATTGCTATTAAGATTGGTAATCTAAAAGCACTCAGATGTGCACATATAAATATAATTCTTTTTTATTTTTTTATTTTTTGGAGGGAAGTGGCAGGGTGCCTTCACAATTTTGATGAAGTAAATAATTCAAGAAAAATGAAGGGAAGGTGGAAAAATTCTCACTTGTTCCCAGAATTCATCCGAATGGGGTGAAAATTTCCTGTTGCAGGCACTCCATTAACAACATGGCAGCTTGATATTCCACAGCCCATGGACTCAAGATGGGGCTGACCTGGAGCTGGCATTGGAGGTTGTTGTAGGACAGGGTACCCCATAGGTAAATTGTTAACTGCACTGCAAAGAAGTGATGCTGAATAACGATAACAATGTTACCAAAAAAAAAAATGAAACACTACCATATAGCTATCAGCTCAGCCATAGAACCTTCAGGCACCACAAAACTTTCATTAATAAGACTATTATGCACAAAAAAGAAGAATAAATGTGTTTCCAACATCTAGGAATATTCTGATAGAAATAAAAGAAAACAATAATCAAAAGAAAAATGAGGTAGGGGACAACAAAACCACAAGAAAACATGGTACCAGTTTCTACAAAGATCAAACCTTACAGTTACAGAACAGAAAATTATTAGCATGCAGATATTTCTAGTACTAATTACTAAATGAGAGATATCATTTGCTTTCACAACTATTTCATGAGAAAATTAGAACTTACCAGGCAAGGGATGAATCCCATTTTGTATGGGGGCCAATGGAACCTTTGGAGGTACAGGAAACTTCATGAGATGATACTGATGCTCAAGCAAATGATTAAATAAGAGAATCTGCTTCTTGAGTTTCAGCCTTATGTAATAGGCCCTGAAGAAATCAGCATTTTCTTCTTCCAATTTCTGCCATACTTTAAAAAAAAAAAAATAAAGAATAATCAAGGAAAAAATAAAAGAAGGATCCTTGCTTGAGTGTTGAATAAAGAAAAAAAGATCTCTGCGTCACTGGTACTTGACTATTGTTAGGGTGCTGAACAAAGAAAATAACCACCAATGGATCACCACAGGAATAATTGTGTTGGAGGTTAATTCTTACTCAAAAGATCAAATCTGGGTTGTGAGATGTCTATTTTTATATCACTGATTACCTCCTTGCTCATACAGCATTCCAATTGAAGGTAGAAAATGGGAAATACTTATATTAGCACAATCTCAAACAAGTGGTTTTGAGGGCACCCAATATACAAATCCTAACTAAAAAGTTCAAGAAGCCTACCCAATGTTGTAAATCCAGGGTCTATCCTTGCACGCGTCAAGAGGGTTTTGACCACCTCATCTCTATTCATGTATAATTGCAAGCACCGTTCTATAAGATTCTGGACCTGTAACAGCCATTAATAGATATTATAATTAGCAGGGAAAAGAAAACCAATTGCCTACTACAATTCGAAGGAGGAACTTTAGGACCAAAAATTCGTTTCTTAGATTCAATCAGGTTCTAAAAAATCATTAAGATTAATTAAACCATTTTAGGATCAGAACACAAGAAAACAAGGTCAAAGAGAATTAGTTTTTTTGTAAAAAGAAAATACAAATGAACAAAAAGAAGGAAAACATTAGTCCAAAGAAGGAAGACATCCTCTTACAAGTTCAATATCTTTGCGTGAAACCTTTCGGCTATCATTGCTTGAGGCAGATACTGAACCAGAGTCTGCTGCAGGAGCCTCTGCTGTGTGATTGTTCTGTTGGTCACTTTGGGAGTCCTGTGAAACTTGAGTTGAGGACTGTAGTTCTTGGGTGCTCTGTAATCCAACAAAATGTTTTTCTCCAAGTTACTAGAACGCAAAAAGTTCAAGTGGTAGTTTTTGACATTATGAAGAAAAACATAATTAATTCCAATAGGCAAGTGACAGTCCTTCAATGTGTTACTTTGTAAAACCCCCATCTCCTGAATTAGATGTGAGCGACTAAGAAGTTGCACCACTTGCCACACTATTCAAATTTTGGAGTAACAAAAGTTCGAAGGCCTAACTGAAATTTATGAAACTTCCTAATCACCACTTGAGTCCATTTATTGATTACAATCTATTGAAATCCTGCAAAAATTGTCATGAGTTCGGAAGCCATGCTGGTGTCTTAGAGTTCTGGTGCTAGTATACACAAAAGAAAGCAGTGCTTGAGGCACCAAAAAAATTGCTAATGGTTAATAGAATTTGTTGATGCCACAATATGTTAGTAAGGTAGCTTTCATGGTGGCAAAACAAAATAAAAAATTAATGATTACTAGATACAAGAAAAAAAGGAACAAATGGTGGCAATTATTGAAAATGCTAATGGTTAATAGAATTTGTTGGAGATAAAATGCATATGGAAACAGAGTGAGGCGTGTGTGTGCTGTATGAAGGAAAAGAAGAGGAGTATAAAGGAAAGGCACTTTACAAGGGCATGTGGGAAAGTTGAAATTTCAATGATTTCCTCGCCAAGAAAAAATGATATTATCAAGAAACTACAAACGAAGCAACTATGAAAGAACAAATTTATAAAGGGCCTACTGGAACATCATATGCATGGGCATGGGGTTGTACAAACAACAAACCTGTAAGGTCTTCATTCCAGCTGACTACAAGTTGATGGCATTTCTTCAGCTCAGACACTTGCGAGCTGCTGCTAAGGCCACGTAATTCACTAGAGAGAAAATAAAAGCATATACTTCTGTAGCATTCATAGAATGAGGCAGCTTTTGCCTTAAAAGAGAACAGCGCATGGGAAATTATATGAAAAATGCTTTAGATATGGAAGTTTGGCTGTTTGGCTATTTAGAGGAACCAAAAGATCCAGTAACAAACTCCTAACTATGCAAAGTGAATAAAGATTTCGATGCACGCATTCACAAATAAAATTTGAAACACTGAATTCAGAAATATCATACTCTCTTCATATTCCTCAACCAAATTCATCTCATTATTGTCATTGAACAAACAAAAATCAGTAACAACCAATAGTGAAATTGTGCTCTAATGAACTAACATTTGGTTAATTCAAAATAAGGCACATTCATGCATTTCCCACACCCAAATAAACAAAAAATAATATTGGATGATTTAGTTCTCAAGATTAAGCAAAATTGCAGAGGCGACCCTTGTTTGTACAATCAAATCTCATTAAACAGAAGTTAGCACCCCAGTCTTATTACTATAGTCGAATATTACACCAATTATATTCCTTTCCTTATATGCAGACAACTTAATTTTGGATAAATAAAATGTGAAATTCCATGTTTTACAATAGCATAGAATAATCAGAATGGCCATGGGACAATCATAGCCGCTTTTCACATAGACTCTCAAATATTTTACAGCTGCAAAAATGAAACCAATCAGATCTCAGTCCATCAGCCAGAGTATTAGTACTTTAATCCTATACTGACCAGAGAATAAAGATACTCTAAAAATAATTAAAAAATTGTTGGCAACACCTTAATTGATTAAACAAATAGCTTAATGTTCCCCACTAAACCAAATCCAACATATATTTTTTTTAAATTAATAAACAAATAAATATTAAATTTATAAGCTATGAAAACGAGTCATTCTTCTCTTTTTATAAAAATAAAAATCGATCCAACTTCAAATTAACAATACTCAGATAGAAATAAACAGTAAGATCTGAGAAAAGTGAAATTACCTTTGCACCAAAATTCCGAATCTCCAAAACTCCAAAGCAGAGAAAAATACCAAATTTAATTTCGACAAATTTAGGGATTCCAATATCCTTCTAGAGCTCAGATTTTAAGAAGTATAAATAAAAACCGAGCTCTATTAAAAATAAGAGAGAAAAGAAAATTCACCGACGAGACGACCAGAAGCTCAAAGCAGTTGACAGTAACTTATGGTCTAAAACTCCTCCATAAAACATCTAATGCAGCGAGGTCCTGAGAGAGATTTCAGAGGAAGCTAAATGATATTTACATCAATACAAGGAGGAGAGAATGGAGGATTTTGAATGTACAAGAGTAAGAGGTGAAATTAGCTGAGTTGACTGAAATTTATTGAGAGAGAGAGGGAGAGGCGGTGCGGTCGTAGGGGTCACTGTGACATTATAGAGAGCAGATGGAGAAGACACCTGAAAGAGGGAAAAAATGAAAAAAACAAAATTCTCAATAAATTAATTTTGGTATTTATTTTTATTTATTTTTTGCCTTTTATACTTTTGAATTTCTCTAGAAGGATGTAATGAAAAATTAGAAGAGAAAAAAATATATATTTATTTATTAATTTATTATTCCGACCCGCTTCGTAGGCGTTTTGCCTTAAGGACGGCTTCGGTTCTAACGGCGCGGTTAATGACGGGAAATTTTTCCGGCGGCGGATTGGGTAATTTTCTCTTTTCTTATGAAGATGTTATTTTATATATTCGCGGCTCACGGGGCTTTTGTGAAAAGGAAATAAAATGGAAAAGTTTTTTTTTTTTTTTTTTTTTTAATAAGGTTTATACTTTATACTTTTGTATTTTGATAATTAAGTGGAAAAAAACACTCCTTTTCCCCTAATTGCAAAGGCAACTATTCAATATTTATTAGGGCTAACTAACTAATGAGAAAATTCTTACTTTCATTATTAAATTTATATAAAATTTTGGTTTTTAGTAATAATTTCAACTAAAGTTACAAATTAATCAAATTAAGTTTTGGCTAATTTATATTTGAATAGTCTATAAAATGAATTTTAAATTTAGGTTTCGAATAATATATCAATTTTATTCTATTTTTTTGGATATCATATAATGATTCTACTAGTTTAGTAAATGGGACAAGATAAAAATTAAAATTAAAACTCAATTTGGGTTTGGATAATAATATAACTTGAACCAAATTCAAGCCAGTTACATATTTTATATATTTAATTTTTTTTAAATTTGATTTTTTTAAGGGCACTAATTAAGTAATAAAAATTTAAATATGATTAAATAAATAAATTTTAAAAAAAATAAATGAGTAAAAGTGAGAATTTTAAACTATCACTTGGATGATAGTAATTGTAACAAAATAACTGTTTAAAATAATTTTATTAAAATCTCCAAAAAAAAAATTTATCTAACTCATTTTTATATTAATTTATTTATCTTTGTCTGAAATAATTATTTCACAATTATATTTTGTTTGAAATAACTGCTTTTAATTAATGTTCTTAGGTACTAGCTAGAAAAATTATTTTAAAATATATAAACTTAGTTTAGCATTTTTTATTTATAGTATTTTTTTAAAGATAATTATATTGATATAAATATGTAGAAAAAATATATTAGTTATATATAACAATATAAAAATAAAAAAATATATATATATTTTTTTAAGAGTAAAATGAAAAAACAAGTAGATTAAAAAAATAAAATGAATAATATCTAACCTAACCCAACTCAACTTAAAGCAATGAAATAAGTTTTATAAAACAACCTGTGACCCTCAATAATTCGAAGAGTTTAAATGTAATTGTGTTTTAGACAACTTATAAGTTTAAATTCAACATAAATTTTCATATTGATTTAAAATTTATATCTTTGGATATTAAAAGATAGTGGGTAATGAAAAGGAATGAATTTGAAAAAAAAAAATCATTAATTCTCTTATATGATTTTTTTTTTTCTTATGATATCATATATCAATAAAATGAAATATATACCTATTAAAATAAAAAATTAAATCTCTATTTAAAAAAAAAAAATATTTATTGTGTGATCCAAACTCATTATATAAAAGAAACAAACATTTTAAATAATAGTAATAGAGACATATAAAAATGTCCATTCATAATATAAATTTTTAATATTTTTTAGTCAGGTAATAAATTTTATGATTATTTTATTTTTACTGCCAATTAATTTAAATTTGGAACAATGAAATAGGAGGGCTCTTTGCCTCTTTCTCTCCCTCTTCCCTTGATCCTGTCCTCTCAAATCCTAATCATCTTTTGAATTTTTTTTTTTTTTATGCCATCAATCATTTTTACTGACAGTAAACTCTTTTTCTTATTAGTTTTCTTTAGTTTTTTTTTTTTATTAGAGTGAATAATGTTATCTTGTTCTTGTTGATTTTGTGAGAATGTTCTGTTTAATCATTTATTTAGTCTCTTATTTTATTATTATTATTTTTTGGGTGAGGGATTTTATTTATTTATTTTTTTTTTTTTTTTGAGATATTGTGGAGTACTTCATTAATACTGCACAGTGATGATATAAAGATTTTCATTATTAAAAAAATAGTTTGTGCTTTATTTTTAAAATAAAAAATAAAAAGACTTTCGAAAGATGGGTTAGCTGCAGCAAAAAGTATCCATAGTCATACCGTAGCCAAAAAGTACTTGGTGCAGTTGGTGCAGTCACCTTCCATCGCAGTGACGGGCTTCATACGTGTGGGCTCCATATATATATTTGTATGATGTCCCCACTCCCAAATTTTGAATAAACATTTTAAGAAAAAAAAAATTATTTTAAATTAATTATAGTTGTATTTTTTTTAAATGTTACAACTATAATTAATTTTTAAGAAAAATTAATTATAGTCGTAAGAATTTTATGTAACATTTATTATTATTTTTTTTTCAATTTTACCAATTAGTGATAGAATTTTGATGAGAAAAAAAATAAATTTTAATAATAAAATAAGTATATATTTATCCATTTTTATTAAAATTAAAATTATTTAATAATTTTCTTAATATGTATGCAATCCTCTAAAATTTCTATTATTATGAAATGATGAGAGTATGATATAAAGAATTTATCCTTAAAACTGAATTCCCACCAACTTTATTCATATGATATATAAGATTATTCATTATATAAGATATTTTATATGTGAGATAATTCATAAATAAAAGAAATTCATATAAATCAATAATTAAGTATTTAAATTGGGAGGACTTACTAAAATCAATTTACGTAAATTAGATTGATTACATAAATGAATTATACAGTTGCACATTATCATAATAACAAACAAATAACTATAATAACTATTGAAATAATAATTTAACAAGAGTGAAAATATAACTTGAGATAATAATTTTTAGAAATTCCGTCACAAGAAATTTTTCATATTATACTAAGACATGGTAAAAATTGTTATATTTAATGCAAACACAATTTTATTTTTTTAATAATTATAAATTATTTGCTTATATATTACATGTAAATTAATTCAAAAATATTTTTATTGTCCAAATAAAAAAAAAGATTAATATTGAATTTTATTAATTAAAAATTGTGTGAATTGAAATATGCAAGTTCATATATATCTCCATATTATTTGACAGCTTGAGTCCTGCAACCTTTCCCAACAGGCCATATAACTTGTATTACCTTCAAAGTTTTCGATTTGAATTATGAAAAAGGAAAGAAAATGGTGTGAAGTGCACATTTCTTAATTAAGAGACAAGAGACAAAAAAAAAATCGCTGCAAATGCAAAACCAAGTTGTGGATTGTTGTTTCACTCATGCTCCATAATTTATTATAATTATTATATTTTTACAATTTTAATTAGGGGGTCCCACAATCAACGTGGTCCAATCTTGAAAATCTTTTTTTTTTTTTTTGCCAAAGAGTCCAATCTTGAAAATCTGCTCACCCATCAAGCCGATCCTTTGATTTTGAATTAGATCTGATAGATTTTATGCCCTTCCTATGGCCAGGACCACTACTGCCCACATTTGTAGTAAAGGTGGACTTTTTTGGTGGATACTTTTAGGCTTTTCCTTGGAATTTTTTTTTTTTTTTTTAATCTCGCTTTGGTTAAAAAAAACACATTATTAGCGCATTTTTAGACACATATATTATACAATATACACTTCGTGATTATATAATAATAATATATAAAATAAAAAAAAATTGATATTTTTCATTTGACAAAAGAACAAAATAGCATACAAATCATATTAGTTAAATATTTTTTCATATATTAATTTGAATGTATGTGATATAAATATACATATATTTATGGGATAAATAATAATTTTCCTTTAATTCATATATATACCTTTCTAATATAACAATAAAGAAATTACAATTGAAAAAAAAGTATTAGTGTTTTTTTATTTGAAAATATATAAAAATAATATTAATGAATAATTTTTTTAAATAAATTTCATACGTTGATTAAATATATAAAATAATAATATACATAATATTTTATTGACTACAACTATATTCTTCCATAATATATATAATTTTAATTAAAATATTTATTTTTTATAAACATATAATAATTAAAATATAATATTACTAGTTTCATCGTATTAATTAATAATTAAATTTTGTAAAATTATATTAAAAATTTTGAAATATTATATTAAAATAATTAGTCAAATTGAAAGTTAATGTTTCACATATTATTTTTAAAAAATTATTATCTTATTATTTTTCATATTTATTTAACTTAGTTTTATTAAAAAATATTTTATAATGTCTAATTTTATTTAATTAATTAATTAATATCAGAGTTAGCGAGCAGTCACAATCTGATTGGGGGCTACACGTGTCAAAAAGGTAGAGGCGGATCGTGGCATGCGAGTGGCCGTTAATCGCATTGGGATTTGAGGTCAATATAGGGAATAGCAAAGGACTTTCAAAATTCCCGCGAGAGGTTGCTATCTTGACGTTTGGCGCCATCGTCTTGACTTATAAAATTTCCCTATCACCCATTTTGGTACCATTTGTCGATGTGATGGTAACAGTATATTGGTTTATTTCAATAAATAATTAAATATGTGGTTATGTGTATATACATTTTAAGTATATATATATATATATATATATATATATATATATATATATATATATATATATATATATATATATATATATATGTACAGTATGTATACATTCTCATATAGATGGGCTAACGGAGATTGAGTTAGAATTTCGACCTCTTTCATCAGTAGTATAAAATATTTATGTGTAGAATATAAGAATTAGAGTGTCTTTTTATAATTATCATAATTTTAAAGTGTGTATATATTTTTTTTATACTCATATGTGTATTTATATGTATATACATTTTAAAAAAATAATTAAATATTACTGCTACTGCCTAAGTACAATTCCATATTTACATTTAAATTTGGGGCCCATTCACTACCCTACTCAATTTGGAAATATCCAGTAAATTCCAACAATTCATTAATGGTTGGCTATACTTAATCATTTGAAGCCATTGAGTATTTAAATTTGATATATTGTGTATTTTTTTTTTATATAATTTTAAACTTAAAATTCAAATTCAAATCAATATTTATTTGAAATAACCATTTGTCTAAATGGATCCATATTATTTAATTTATAGAGATCACAATTTATTTAGATTTTGGACTTTTGTAAATTATGTATTAATCTAATTAGTATTATATATGATTATTTTTAACCGATTGTTTCATATTTATATTGAAAATTGTAAGATATTTAATTTCCATTTAAAAAAAATGACACAATTTACTTACTTTTTTCACAATTATGATTTTTTAAACTTTAAATAAAATAAAAGCAGTTTGGCAAAACAGTTTAATAACAATACCAAACGCAATTGAAATTAATTCTATTCACTAGCAGATTTGTTGCAATCTTATTATGAAGGTTTGAATTTTTGAACCAAATATTAAGGATGATATATTTTTTTTTTATAATTTTTTTTTTAACTTAACAGGAAAGATATGTCTTTAATTAAATTATAGATAGAACATATAATGTTGCAAATGTATAAGAGTTGATCTATAATACCTTTTTATTTTTATTTTTCAAATTTGTTTTAGTTTTAAATATTTTTAAATAATCAATTTATGTATATATCGATATTAATTAATAATTAGTTCATGCTTCATACAAGTTTAAAAATACAATTCCACACTTAATTTTCGCATTTAAGAATTACTATCATGAATATTAGTCCTAAAATATAATTAAATCATACTCAATGAAATGAAAAATAATTAAATTCATTTTATCAACTCAATCAATTCTTGAAGTTCCTATAATACTATTTTATTGTTAAAAGATAAAACAAATTATAATCAAATAAATAAAAATTAATTATTCAAGATCTTATTAAATAATTATAGAACTACATGGTGTTTGATTAAATTTCTATAATCATAACTTTCATTCCATAAAATTCTCTCTTCATTTTGACTAACACATCAAATATATATGATAAAATATCAATAAAAAATTCAAGCAACAACTAGATCAGATCGATATAATAAAATTTTATACATGTATCTATTAAAATTGAATTAAATGGAATATAAATATATAATGATGGTCCGTATAATTATTCCAACTCAACATTAGCAAATTAAGCCAACTCCATCATTTCATCAATAAAGCAAAGCAATCCATTTATCATTATGAAAAGATAGACAATATGAATGGGGCATAATGACTAAAATGATGATAGAAATTTGAACGACAAAAAGATCCAACAACCCTTCACTGTTAAGCCCACCCCCCCTAATAACTACTACTCCAAAACCATGTGTCTCAGCCACAAATAATTATGCTGACAGCTTAACCCATCTATCTCTAATCTTTGTTCTAAATTGGTTGCCAAAAAACCATTGGCCATTGCTAGTTTGCTACCGGTGACCACCTTTTGTTCTTGAGTTTTCTGAATTTTGATGCTACTTCTAATGACATGAAGAAAAACATGGACAAAGGTGCTTGACTGTTTGTTGCAGCAGCTTGACTGTTTGTTGCAGCAGTAATTATTAATGTCCGAGAATGCCATTGTAGATGATGCATGGGAATATTCCACCATTTTGAGGGAGAAAATTATGTGTATGTTTGGTGGTTTATGCACATATATATTACTCATTCCGTTTCACAGTAATAGTCGTTTTATAAAGAGTTTTTTGTTTTGTTTTAAATTATTTATCGTTTTATAAGTTCAATGTAACATTTATTATTTTTTTCAATTTTACCCTTATTCTTAACTTCAATATCTCATATGCTTTCTCTTATTTGATGAGAGAAAAATAAGAGTATATTTGTCTATCTTGATTAAAATTAAAACTATTTAATAACTTTCTTAATATGTGTGATTTTTTTAAAACGACTATTATTATAAAACGGAGGGAGTATACAACAATAAGTTCATCTAGATCAATAAAATTATATAAGCTATTTTAAATACTTTTTAAGGTGGTATTGATAATTTTCTTTTATTATGTGGATTATTGTACTCTTATGAAATTTTCATTCTCTCTTTTTTAAATTTTCATTATCTCTCTTCAAATTTCATTCTTTTGTTAATTGCCAAATCAGTGGCCAAATCGCAGCTAGCATGAGTTGTATATAAATTAAATTAAATCATGCAAAGAAAAAAATATATTTCCTGTTTCTTTTTTTTTTCCATTTTTTCCTGTTGGCTTGGAAAAAAACATGTGAAAATAATAATCATATATAGAAGTGTGAGGTTGACAAGAAAAAATTATAAAAAAAAAATAATTTTCATTCTTAGTCTAGGCCACATGTGTCCCCACACTTTTGACATAGGATAAAAAAAATAATTTTCATTCTAAAATTAGAATAAAGTGCAATTTTTTAATTATTTGATTCAAATGTAATTTATTTTAATTATGAAAGAAATAAAGACTACACAAATGTGATATTGGAAGGAGATTCTTTCAATATCATTCAAGCTTTTTTTACCTTATGTTAATTACAATGTTGTTAAAACCGGATCGGAGGTTGAACTGGTTTTCTTGTCGGTTTATGGTACGATCAATTTGACCGGTCGGTCCAACTGGTTCATTTTAATTTATATGCAATTTTTTTTTTAAAAATTTTTTTGTTCAAAACTGTGTCGTTTTGAAAAATTTCGGTTCGACTAGTCACTGATTTTTTTGGTTCGAACCAATTTTTTTTCGATTCATAATTTATCCGATTTTTTATGATTTAAAAATCGGATAAGTGACCGGTTCTCAGTTTAACCAGTCCGATATGATTTTAACAACACTGATTAATTATGAGAGTATTTAGGGGCGGAACTAAAATATAAAATTTAGAGGAGCTAAATAAATATAAAGTGAGGATATAAATGAAAATAAACATGAAATAGGAGAGTACATTTATAATATAAAAAATTTTGGGGCGCCATTGCTATATTTTTAAAAAACTAAATAAAATTTTAGAGGTAATTTTCTAATATTTAAGAGCTTTGGGGGGCAAGCTCTACCTAGTTCCCCCCTGAGAGCATTGTAGCAGACATTTTATTATTGACATCTTCATTTAGAACATGTACTTTTTCTTTTCTTTTTTTTTTGTTTTATTTATTTATTTTTTTTTGCACTAAGTACTTTTTCTTTTGTCATTCGCAATGGTAATTGGGGTAAAAGGATGGAATTATTCCTCAAATTTAGCACCGAGATAAATTAGGACAAAATTATTTTTTTTATTATCAAAATCTTTATATTTGGTAATTTTTATCAAATTAGTCATTGGTCAAATTTTGAACAATATATATGCTATAAAATCATACGAAATAATATTAATTTCATAAATCCATTTGGCATAGCTTTTCGGAAAAGTATTTTTCTAAAAAAAAAATATTTTTTTTTTCAGTTTTTTCAATTTTTAAAAAAATAGGTAAATAGATATTTTTCCAAAAAACATAATTGAAAAAAATAATTTCAAAAAAATTAAAAAAATAATCAATTAAATAAAAAATTTTAAAAAGTGTTATTTAGCCTCCAAAAGCTATTGTGTGATTAATTAATATATTAATAATTGATGAAAATTAAATATAGTATGATACTAATTTATGTGATTATAAGTTAGATTTTAATTTTTTATTGCCTCTTGTTAAATTTTATAATCCATCTCTGTTTGAATGTTATTTATAGATATTAATGAAAGATATTTTAGATTTTACAATTCTTATGTTCATTTTATTATTTAATTTTTGCTTTATCTCTGTAATTCAATTTTTAATACTAAATAAATATGTGTATAATGATCAATAAAATATCATCAATTTCATTCATTAAAACATTCAATCATTACACAATATCGAAAAATAACTTTCACTCATACTCTTAAAACTTAAATTTAATTGATTACTATTAGTCTGTATGCCAAAAAAATATTTTTTGAATTTTTTATTTAATTGATTGATTTTTTTTTTAAATTGTTTTTTTAATCCTACTTTTTGAAAAAACATCTATTCATCTGTTTTTTTCAACAGTACTTTTCAAAATTGAAAAAATAAAAAAAAAATCTTTTAAAAATCACTTTTTTGAAAAGTTATGCTAAATATGACTTATTAAATTAACATTTTTTCGTCTGATTTTATAACACAAGCACTGATCAAAATTTGACAAATGACTAATTTAATAAAAATTACTAAGTATGAGAATTTTGATGATAAAAAATATAATTTTATCCTGATTTATCTCCGAGTGTCAAATTTAAAAACTAATTTGAACCTTTTGCTGCTAATTGGGAGGCCCATAAGCTGGGGAGAAATTTTATGGATGTCTCTTTTTGTTATAATCCTCAATTGGTCAGGAGTTGTGGATTAGAGCAAATCAGTAACTGGTTTTTATGTTTAATGAATATCTTCAGTTAAAAAAATAAAAAGTGTTCATCCAAGCAGGTTCCTAGTTTGTAAATTGTGAACAAATAATTGAGTTTTTTTTTTTCTTAAATAAAAAAAAAAAAAAAGAAAGGAGACAAAAGAACCCCACCAAGTAAAAGAAAGGGCGAGAACTGAGCGCCACGAGCAGCACAAGATGCCAATGAACCATTAATATGTAAACAATAATTATTCAAAAGCCACATTGGTGTCTCGTGCCCTCCAAAAGCCCTTTAACGGCAACTTTTTTTGGGTGCCTTTCATCTTCTACAAAACTTTTACCTGATCAAGAAAGCAATAAAATCAACTCCAACGCCACAAAATATCAATTGTGGCCATTCCAGTTTAAGAAACTTAATTTGTATTTTCTTTTTCTTTACCTTTAAAAAAAAAACTTTGTATTTTCTTTCAGTTCATTTTAAATAATAAAAAAGACATTTTCTATTTCAAAATGACAAATTTACCCCTCATCAATTTAACCACGTAGAATTAAATGTTAATTTTTGTCATCAAATATTTGATTCAAAATAGGTTTCAAGTGTAATTTGAGTTGAGTTTTATAATAGCATCCTATTTGGGTTTGACTTTCATTACGAACACTTAAAATAAATTCACATCCTATTCATTTAATAATGAATCGAGTAATATTTGAGGCAAGTACCTGCTGAAGTGAGTTATTCCTAATAAATACAATGAAACCATGATGGTAATTATTGTAACTACGCACTCCAATTTAACTTTAATTTTAAAAAGTATATATTTATATTTTAAATTTGACTATATGAAAATGTAAAAACTTTTTATTTCTAAATTATATAATTACTATTTTTTTTTCTCAAATGTTAATTAATACTATGTAAAATTTTAACATATAATAAATAGTATTATTATATTTGATGATAATATATTAAGAATGCCATTCTTAATATTTTTCTTTCCAATAAAAGAAAATAGAATTCTAAATCTACCCCCTTTCTTTCCTTTCTATTTCTCTACAATCTACATCCATTCCATAAGAGTAATAATATGCTCATGTGTCCATGTCTTACTCCTTAGTATGCAACAACTTACAGACCTTATTTGTTGAGCCAATATGGTCTCAATGGATGGGCCAATTATTGATTAAACTTATTATGGGAATTATTGGAAGGACCACTTCCAATCACCTTCATTCATCAATTCTCTTCTCAAATCTGTCCACAATTTTTTTTTTTTTTTTCTTTTTCTGAATTTCTTTGTGAGCCACTTAACACTCACTGTCCAAAACAGCATGGTGGGGTGGGGGGACAGCATGTTGTAATTACTAATTAGTCTTTCACAAGTCGTGGTTGTTTTAAATTATTTTTATATAATTATAATTTCTTAAGGATTAAAAATTCATATTTATAATTGTCTCGATTTAATTGGTCAAATTTTCTCTAAATAATATATGTGATGACATATTGAACATCATCATTATTTTTACATTTCCATCAATATCTGTTTTTAGTCAATTAAATCCAATGAAAATAATAGTAACCAAAATAATAATGAATAATTAATTAAAAACAATATGGATTATTAAATAATTAAATGAATAATTTTGAAATATTTCAAATTCTTTTTTCCTTTCTTCCATTTTATTATTTTTTATTGAAAATTAATTCCATTAAGATATTTCTTTTCTTTTTTCCTGTTTCTCTATAAGCAAACAATGAATATAAATGCTTATGATTTTGAAAAATCAAGAAAAATAAAAGAAATTTTTATTATAAATGTTATTAAAATTAGTTTTTATATTTTAAATGTAAAAAAATTAAAGTTTTATTTTTTAATAAAAATTAGATTTAATTGACTCGAAAATAATAAAAAAATTCAGGTACTAATTTAGACCTAAGTTAATTTTAAGTTTGATTGGACCAATTTTCAAATATTAAAAATTAATTTGACCTTATAATTGAATCAACTAAAAAAAATTAACGGTTAAATTTGAATTTTAATCCAAGAAAAAAATTATTATCTAAACTAAGAAATGCACTGGGCTAATATGCAAGTAATCATGCTAATGATAATCAAGTACAATTTTAGTAATTACAAAGCAAATTTCTAAGGAAGCTAATATTGAAAAATATTAAATTGCAGCTGTATTTTCTCAAGCAATTACTTACAATTTTATTGTAATTAAAATCTTTGGTTTAGAGCCTTTCATTCTGATGGATGATTAATTATGCAATAGAATCAAACATTGATTTTCAATTTTGTTAAAAATATATTATCCTAGAAATGAAAAATATAAAATATTTTAATTGAATTGAAATTGTCGCTCTAAAATCTCAAGTTCAAATTTTCTGATCAAAATCAAATTTAAAAAAAAAATAGAAAATAAAATTATTATTATTATTTTAATCTGGAGATCATAGGTGAATTTTATTTGACAATTATGAAAGATTTCTGAACATTATGATGAATTTCTTATACAATGCTTTTCTTACCCTTTCCCTTTGAACCGACGGACAATAGTGTACCTGTAGAATTCATACTCATTCAAGTATTTATCATCCACAGTTGAAAAATAATTTCACAAATTTGTAGTGGATTTCAGGTTGGCCTATCCAGCAATTGAAAATTTGATAACTGTAGGCAATTGCGTCCTTTTTAATTTAGGGAAAATGTATAAATTTGACTATACTCCATACTATTTGCTCTATGTATTATATCGCTTATTTATATTTTTTAAAGTATAAAAATGATCATGATATTATAAAAATGGATCATCGCGCCCTTCTTTCGGTTATCTTTATATATATATATATATATATCTCAAATTAATTATTAACTTATTTAATTATATTTTCTTACTCACTTATCAATACTTTAATTATCCTTATATTAGTTTGAAATAATAAGATTTAAAATTTTTCACTTTAATGAAATTAAAATAATAAATAATTAATTAATTTAAAACATAATTTATATTATCTAGTTTTAGGTTAAATTTTGTGTTTTTTATATTTTTTATTTAATTTATATTTTTTAAAATTATTTTAACATAATGATGTAAAATATATTAAATATATTAACTTGCATAAATATTAATTTGATCTAAAAAAACATAATGACGTGAAAATAAATTAATAAGATGATTAGTTTTTATTAAAAAGAATTATTTGAAACACGATAAAAAAAATTTTGAAACAACTTTGGAACTCGGTGTTTATTATATATATATATATATATTCATCAAATTTCACTTTTGTATCAAGTGTAACATGTGACATAATAAAAAAATTGTAATTAAATGTTGACTTTTACATTCAATAAATTGAATATATATATAATTGATATTATGTTAAAATTTAGTTCGGTACAAGTACTTTTGGATCGGTTCAATACAGTTCAGTTTGGTTTAATTTTTGATTTGGATATGAGATAAGAATCAATACTGTACCAAATTAAAATTTTCGATACGATTCTCACTCTAAATCTCAAATTTTTTACAATACAGTACTAAAACAGTTTAATATTTCAGTTCAGTTCAATATTCTCAAGTATCGCTCAGCCCTAGATGTGACATTCTCCAACATTTTTCTTAAAAGGGTCCATTAAAAATATCCATGGATTTAACACCTTTTCTGCTTTTCCAGTCTATTTGTTTTCAACCTCAACTTTACTTACCTTTTAGTTAATGGCCTGGTTCAATATTGGGCTACCTGGTTTATGGATGTTGGCCCAATATATTGTCGAACCATTTTAAACCAGTCCTTCTTAGTTTTTTTTTTTTTTTTATTTGCACTGAACCAGTTCTTCTTAGTTGGGACTTGGGATGAGACCCATCCTATATTTGGGTGCCCAACTAATTGTTTAATTCAACCTTTTGACTTTCTTTTTGCAACGAGAATTCTATGGCAAATTATTTAGTGCATCGACAATAATACATCTTTACTCATATAAATTTCATAAATATATGAGTTATATTTTTACAAGTGTAGAGTGCACTATTCTTAGTACATCAGGTGTACTGAATGATTTTTCAAATTTTATCAGAATACATTTTATATATATGAAAATAATATATTTTCACTCACTTATATGTAAGTCTATTTTGTAAAAATAATTTGTAGTTCTCAAGCACTTGAGAATGTAAAATATATTATTTTCATATATATTGAATGCACAATCAATAATTTTTTTTCTTCTAAGAAGTGTTTAAATTTAATATAAATGTTAAGTTAGTATATTTAAAGGAGAAGATAAATATGACATGTACTATCTAATTCTAGTACTGTTAATGACTTTAGATTTCTATATATATATATATATATATATATATATATATATATGTATAAAATCTTAGATTTAAATTTAATTGTAGGTAAGATGGAGAGGTATATAAGAAGTGAAAAGTTACTATTTTACGTGGATGTAACTTATTCATCTAATAAAAATATATAATATATATCGAAATTTCAAATTCATAATGATGAAAATATTAAAATTTATTGTAGACACTCTGAATTTAAGGAACTTTCTGAGTAGATGCATTATTAACTGCATATATATATATATATATATATATATATATATATATATATATATATATATATATATATATATATATATATATATAATTTCATTATGAGAGTGACAAACCGTTTATATGACCCTAAGCAAAAATATAAATATATTAGATAGAATTAGTCCAAACAGTACATTAGTTAGGGACCTAACTACTTTTAGAATTTCATTCATATATTACATGATCGTCGAGGTGGATTTCCAACCAAATATCACTATCAAGTTTAACTCTCCCCAATCAATAAACACAATTTATAAAATAAAGGATCCTCCATGTTATATATATGTACCTAAATTATTAAATTTCTTTTCAGTTATTGCAAAAAGTGCTAAATTTTAATGCTTCATGGATTAAGACTTTTATTCTTTCTTTTACTTTTCTTGAAATTAAAAGTGTTTATTTCCACTTCTAATCCAATCAAATCAATGTGTCCACTTATTCCACAAACAGCCCCATTATAGGGAGCAAAAAGTAAAAAAAAAAAAAAAAAAAAATTATATGCCTAATGACTAATGATATCCATGTGTCGATATCGGACGGTCAAAAAGAAATATTTAGAAGCATTTTCATTTTCTTTTTTTACTTTTGGTTTCTTTTTTTAAACTTAGATGTCATTTTAAAATTTGATGCTTTTGTAAAGTTCATCAGAAAAAAAAAAAAAAAAAAAAAATTAATAAAGAAAAACAAATGTTGGGAGCACTGCATCATGAGTTGAAACTGTTAGAACAAATGCACGATAAAAGTAAAAAAAAAATTGAGACATAAAATTTACGTGATTCGAAATAAGTCTATATTTACTGGTAAGAAAAAAGTAAAATTCACTAATTAATTGAGGAGTACAAAAATAGAGAATAACACTCAAAATCTTGAACCTAAATACACTCAATAAATTCACCTCTCAAAATGTACCAACAAAATAATAAAGGAATTACAAAATAAAATTTTATTGGAGCTAAATGAGAGACTAAACTCAAAAAGGGACCTTACAAAATATTTGCCAAAAAAGACACTCACACTAAACTCTAATGCACACACTCACTTCTCTTAATTTCGGATGGTTTTTGCCAACAATACATACACCTATTTATACTGTCTTCAAGTAGGAAAAAATGGTCATAAAAGCTTTACATTTATGTTTTTAAATGCTCCATGTTTATGCTCTTAATGCCAAGAGAAAAAATTTGACTACAAATCAATCATATGAAACATGTGAATACTCTATTGGGCTTGGATCAAAAAAATTCAAAACACATTATTAACAAATATCCACCTTAGATTGAATTTCCTCAAAATTAGAAGATATTGTTCCACCTTCTACACTGAAGCCCATAAGGGCAATTCAAGTATGAGAAATACTAATTAAGTCCAAGCAATGTTTGAACTTGCTTATTGAAAAAAGTTTTGTCAACATGTCAGCTGGATTGTCTGCAGTACCAATTTTCTTAACAAAAATATTACCTTAAGAGATAATATCACAAATAAAATGATACTTCACATCAATGTGTTTTGTCCGCTCATGAAACATCTGATCTTTTGTCAAGTGAATAACACTCTGACTATCATAATGGACGAAAAACACCTTTTGATCCAAACTGATCAGCTCACCAAACAAACTTCTTAACCAAATGACTTCTTTAATAGCCTTAACAACTACCATGAATTCTACTTTTGTAGTGGACAATGCTACTGTAGACTGTAAAGTAGCTTTCCAACTGATAGCAATATCACTAAGAGTAAATACATAGCCAGTAATGGATCTCCGCCTGTCGAGATCACCTGCATAGTTTGAATCAACGTTACCAACCAAATTTTTCTTACTCTTTCCGAATTCCAAACAAGAATCAGCAGTGCCCCGTAGATATCTCAAAATCCATTTCATTGCTTACTAGTGTTCTTTACTAGGATTAGACATATATCTACCAACAACACTGATTGCATTGCAATATCAGGACGAGTACATATCATAGCATACATGAGACTACCAACAGCACTGGAGTAGGGAACATGTGACATGTACTCAATATCATTCTCTGATTGTGGTGACATAGCAGCAGAAAGTCTAAAATGAGCAGCAAGTGAAGTACTTACAGGTTTAGCATTTTTCATGCCAAAACTTTTTCAACAAAACTCTTTTGAGTAAGGTAAAATTTTCCTACAACTCTGTCTCTTTGAATCTCCATACCAAGAATTTTCTTGGCTGCTCCCAAATATTTCATTTCAAATTCCCCACTCAATTCTAATTTTAATTTGTTGATCTCAGACATATCTTTGACTGCAACCAACATATCATCAACATAGAGTAGCAAATACACAAATGAGCTATCTGCAAGTTTTCTAAAATACACACAACTATCATACTGGCTCCTAGAATAGCCGTGGCCATAAAAGAATCAAACCGCTTGTACCACAATCGAGAAGATTATTTCAGACCATACAATGATTTCTTCAACAAATAAATATGGTCTTTCCTACCTTCGATCTCAAAACCCTCAAGTTGTTGCATATAGATTGTCTTCTTAAGTTCTCCATGCAAGAAAGCGGTCTTAACATCCAGTTGTTCAAACTCCAAATTATGCATAGCAACCAAAGCAAACAAGACACGAATAAAGTTATGTTTAACAACAGGTGAGAACACATCATTAAAGTCAACTCCATGTACCTGACTGTAGCCCTTTGTAACCAACTATGCCTTGTACTTGGCATCTTCAACACCTGGAATACTATATTTCTTCTTGTAGACCCACTTGCATCCAATAATTTTATTGTCTTTAGGCGATTTGATCAAATCCTAAGTTCTATTCTTGTGAAGGGACTCCACCTCTTCTTGCATAGCTACTAACCACTTAGCATAATCATCACAAGAGATAGCCTCTGAATATGTTGAAGGATCATCAACTGCATTTGTGTCTTTTGCCACAGCTAGTGCAAATGAGACATTATCTACTAGTCTATAAGGCCTCATCTTTTTTCTTGGTGGCTTATGTCTAGCAATAAAGTCTTTTTATTCACTTTGTGGTGTTTCATCTTCTTCAATAGAGGTATGGATCTGAACTGGATTTTGTGGAGAGGGTTCATTCTCCACTTCAAACTCCACCTGCTTAGAAGAACTTGCAGTATCTGTATCAGAAAAAACATAAGTCTCTTTTATGGTAGAAGTCTCCTTTCCAGGATGTAATATAGCAAATTCATCAAACACAACATCTCTGCTAATTATTAGTTTTGGAGACTTTGGATCAAAGGACCATAATCTATATCCTTTTACACCAGAAGGATAACCAATAAATATGCACCTTTTGGATCGTGGCTCTAATTTGCTATCATTAATATGTGTATAAGCAAAACACCCAAATACCTTTAAATCAGAATATTTAGTCGGTTTATCAGACCATACCTCATTCGGAGTCTTTAAGCTAATTGTTGTGGATGGAGAATGATTCACCAAATGACAGGTTGTAGAAGCTGCTTCTGCCTAGAAGTCATTAGATAGGACAAAATTTGATAACATACAACGAACTTTCTCTAAGAGCGTTATGTTTATACGCTCTGCTACACCATTCTGTTGTGGTGTGCCTCTGACTGTAAAGTGACGCACAATGCCTTCATTTTTGCAGAATTCATTAAAATCACATTGACAGAACTCTAGACCATTGTCTATTTTGAGACGCTCTATTTTTCTTCCAGTCTGTTTCTCAACCAAGGCCTTCCATTACTTGAAGATGGCAAACACATCATTTTTATGCTTTAGAAAATATATCCATACCTTTTTAGAATAATCATCAATGAAGGTAAGCATATATCAAGCACTACCTTTTGATGGGATATGTGCAGGCCCCCAAAGATCTGAACGAATGTTATCCAAAGTACCTTTAGTTCTGTGAATTGCAGTACCGAAATTGACTCTTTTCTACTTGCCAAAAATGCAATGCTCATAGAAGTCTAGCTTTGATGTACTCTGACCGCAGAAAATACCTCTTCTGCTTAACTCTGACAAACCTCTTTCACTCATATGTCCCAGCCTCATATACCATAATCTGGTGACATCTAAGTCTTACAAGGAAGATGTGGACATGACTGCTGCACCTGTAACTGTAAAACCTTTCAAAACATACAATTTGCATGTCTTCTCATCCTTCATCACGAATAAAGAACCTTCAGCAACCTTCAAAATTCCACCTTCGCCAGTAAATTTGTAGCCATTCGAATCTAGAGTACTTAAAGAGATAAGATTTCTCTTCGAGTTTGGAATATGCTGGACATCTATCAACGTTTTGACTACTCCATCATATATCTTGATTTTAACTGTACCTATTCCAGCAACTTTACAAGCATGGTTGTTGCCCATCAATACTACTCCACTTTGTATCGATTTATATGTGGATAAATAATTTCTATTGGGACACATATGGAATGAGCAAGTTGTATCCAGAATCCATTCATTTCTGGTTTTGGCTCTATCATCACAGACCAATAACAGATCACACTATTCTTGATTTTGAACAACACTGGTTTCAGCGGGTTTCTCTTTCTTCTGATCTTTGTTTTGTTGCTTGTTCTTCAACTTAAAACATTTTGACTTGATATGCCCTTTTTTCTAGCAGTAATTACAAGTCAAATTTCTGTGTCTAGACTTTGATATAGACCTTGATTTTTTATTGCTAGAAGAACTCTTATCTGCAGACCTTTCTCTAACAAGCAGACCTTTTGCTGGGCTGTCATTTCTACTCATTCCAAGCTTCTTGTCGATAAACTCTTTTGAAAATAGAGCTGCTTTAACATCTTATAACTTTAAAGTTTGCCGACTGTAAATTAAAGTATCTCTAAATAGAGCTGCTTTAACATCTTATAACTTTAAAGTTTGCCGATTGTAAATTAAAGTATCTCTAAAGTGCTTGTAGGATGGAGGCAGTGAGCGAAACAACATAAGATCTTGATATTCATCATTATAAGAAATCTCCATATTTTCTAAATCTATAAGGATAATGGAGAATTCATCAATGTGAGATTTGATAAGTGCAACTTCGGCCATGCTGAGTGTGTATAGACGGTGCTTTGCTACCAACTTGGTGGTGAGATTATTTGTAACATACAAGGATTCAAGCTTGTCCCATAAATCTTTGGCAGTCTTCTCTTGCATGACTTTTTACAATACTTCATTTGACAAACATAAGTGAATGGAAGCAAGGGTCTTATCATCTATCTCCTGCTTCTTCGCCTCATCCATAGTACTAGATAATTTATCTTTACCTAGTAGTACTTGATGCAGACCATTTTGAATCAAGATTGCACGCATTTTGACTTGCCACATGGTGAAACTCATATTGCGATCAAATTTTTCAATATCAAATTTTGTTGTTGTTATGATGACCATATACTGAAATAGTGACTGTAGTCTGTAAACAGTACACTATTTAAGCTCCCAAGAAAAAGAGGTGGGTCACAGTGGACACATTTAAATACCAAGTCTTTCATTAGCCAGAATTTTTCCTAGACATGCACTTTTACACTACCACACTTATTTTCAGCTCGGCTCTGATACCAGATTGTTAGAACAAATGGACGACAAAAGTAAAAAAAAAAAAAAAAAATAGAGACACAGAATTTACGTGGTTCTATGTAAACCTACGTTCACGGGCGAGGAAAATTTAAAATTCACTAATTAATTGAGGAGTACAAAAATGGAGAATAACACTCAAAATCTTGAATTCAAATACACCAAATAAACTCACCTCTCAAAATGTACCAACAAAATTATAAAAGAATTACAAAATAAAATTTTGTTGGACCTAAATAAGAGACTAAACTCAAAGAGGGACCTTATAAAATATTTGCCAAAATAAACACTCACACTAGACTCTAATGCACACACTCACTTCTCTTAATTTCGGATGATTTTTGCCAAAAATACATACACCTATTTATAGTGCCTTCAAGTAGGAAAAAATGATCATAAAAGTTTCACATTTATGTTTTTAAATGCTCCACGTTTATGCTTTTAATGCCAAGAGAAAAAACTTAGCTACAAATTAATCACATGGAACATATGAATGCTCTATTGGGTTTAGGCCAAAAAAATTCAAAACACATTATTATTCCCTCTATCCCATATTATTTGTCGTTTAAGATTTTTCTCACGCTAATTAAGAATTGGATTTATTACATATATAAAAGACTAAATTATCCTTAATTAATGAAATTCCTCACTTATTGTTTGTAGATTTCTAAAATGAAATAATTACTATTACTAAAATTATACTGCCATCAATTACTCATTTCTCAATAAAAGTGGGTTTCCAATGCACCTAAATCAAATAAATACTGTAAATATAAAAAGAATATGAACAATCATATTCATTGTTTACAGGAACAATGAGTATTGGGAAGGAAAAATATGCCAAAGATGTATTGAACAATTATTTATAAAGAAAGTTTAAATAAAAGTATATTTAGAAAAAATTAATTAATTGTTTATAGATAATAGAAAAACGACAAGTATTATAGAATAAGAATTCATCTTCAAAACGTCAAATAATATATGACAGAGGGAATATCAAAAATGATACAGTAATATTTAATTTAAGAATTTTTTTAACGATTATTTTGGGGCATTGGTTAAGGTATAATAATTGCATATAACATTAAATATATTTATTTAAAAATAAATTATATAAAGAAAATAAGATTTAAAAAAATTAATAATTTATTACATTCACTATTAATTATCCAAAGTGATTTATTGATTTTATCTGATCTAACTTTTTTTTTTTTTTTTGCTGCCAAATATCTAACTTACTTTATGTAATTTTATTTGTATTAACCAATATGTCCAATCAATTGTTAACAAAAACCCTTCGTTTAATTTTGTGAGATTTGTTAAACATTAACTTTTTCGAGTTCGGAAAAGGCCACATGGTTGATCCGTACTTTAGGTTGAAGGTCGGCTAGTTTAATTAATTAATTACTATTTGCTTGGAATATTCAAGACAATAGAGAGACTAGTGGCAATTAATTAGTGCTGGAAGTCAGTATCATATTGGAAAATTCTTGCATATCTTTATCTCTGACCGCAAAAATATACACTCATCTCGTTTCATAATAACTGTCATTTTTTAAAAAATACATTTAAATTAAGAAAGTAATAAATTAGAAATAATTTCAAATCAAATAGATTAATATATCTTTAATTTATTTTTCACCAAAACTCTACTAATAACACTAAGTCAATTAACGTTAAGGGTAAATTTAGAAAAAAATCAATTAATATTATATTAGATTTGTAAAACGACAATTATATTGAAACAAAACTTTTTTTTAAAAAAATAATTATTATGAAATGGAAGGAATATATATTTTTCGAGTCAAATCAACTATGAATGAGATATTTATTAATTACTTAATTAGCAAAAATGTTCTATAATTACTTGATAAATGCGCTTTTGTATAAGATAAGAGCCGTGGACTTCATTATTATGTTGGAGTAAATTATATTATGGATTTAAGTTTATGTAGCATTGTGAATTAAGAGGGATCAATTATAATTAAGGAGAAAAAAAAAGGGGGACCAACTGTATTTAAAGAGAAAAAAATGAGAGGGGACCATTAAATTGCCAATTATAAAAATCACTTTTTTTTTTTGTTGGAGAATAATTATATGGGTAATAATAAAAATAAATAATATTCTTTTTTTTTTTAACAAAAATACGATTCTTTTTTTTATGAGTTTCTAATTTTGGTAATTATAATTTCAACAAATTTCTATTAAATACGGATTGATAAATTTATATGACAAAATTAAAAGTAATTTAACCTTAAAATTTAAATTACAGAAATATAAAATTATTTTTTAAAATTTTAATTTAATTTAATTTAATTTGATGATTTAATATTTTTTAAAATATTTAAAGCACTTATTTCAAAAAATATATATATTTAAAGCACTGTATGTGATATTAATAATCTATTAATTTTCAAATTAAATGTGATATTTTTTGTTGAGCAAAAAACTGTCAGTGTGCTTTTTCACTCTGAAAAAATAATCAAATGCAAATATTATTATAAGAGTTACAGGTTCATTATATATAACCTGCAGGTTCATTTGAAAATAGTTAAAAATTCATTGGAATACAATGACATGTTCATTTTTTTTTTTTTTTTTGTGTGCATAAGATGCAGGTTCATTTCTGAGAAGTTACAGTTTCATTTAGTAATGATAATAAGTTCATTGAAAAACAATTCCTACAGTTCACAAATGATAAATCTACACCATATATTTGATGATAAGAGTAACATGTTCATTATATATAACCTGCAAATTCATTTGGAAATGGTTAAAGGTTCATTTGAATACAATGACAGGTTCATTTTTTTTACATAAGATGCAGGTTTATTTATAAGAAGTTACAATTTCATTTAGCAATAGTAACAGGTTCATTGAAGAACAATTCCTACAGTTCACAAATGATGAACCTACACCATATATTTGATGAATCTATAAACAATACTTAATGATCTTGTTACTTATAAATGATGAACCTATAATTTTTGTTTAATGAAATTATCACAATAAATTTAATAGTTACAAACATGAATAATATAAATAATTTATCATGCATATAATTGTATCAAATATATAGTCACGAAGTTTTTAATTTTAATTTATGATTATTCAAATTAAAATAGATTAATAGTACTTCAACATCATATAATGACAAAATCTATTATAATTTATATTAAAAATATAATATATATAAAAAAATGTTGAGTTATTGAAAATGTTGCTCCACATACAAATGTGATGTAAAAACTAATATCTTGTAAATGGTGACAATTACACTGTTATTAGCGTCAAGTTGATTAAATATAAAATTTAGGTTAATTACTTTTTTCACATAATAAAATTGAAAAATTAAACGAATTATTATATCAAACAAAATTATGATAAATTAATAAACCAATTAATAAAAATATAAATGATTAATACTAAATATAAATATATTTTTTAAAAAATAAAATAAAATAAAAGAATAAAAGTATAAATAAAACATAAAAGAATAAAAATATAAATAAAACATAAAAGAAAAAAATAAAATTATATATTTGCAAAATATAACTACTAGCAAAAAAAAGTAGGGACTAACAGTAAATGTGAGGAAAAAAAAAAAGCTGAAAATATGTGCATATGAACCTGATTTTATCATGCATAGTAAACCCAGGCCCATGATATAACAATTCATATTGGGGTATCTAAACAAGTTTGGTTATTGAAAGTGAACTACAATCATTTTATTAATTTATACATATTGGACACTAGACATAAATAATTGTTTTTAACTTTTTCTCAAAAGTGTTCATTAAAATAATTACAATTAGTGGTGGTCCTTTTTTTTTTTTTTAACAATTAATTAATGATATTTAAGTTTTTAACAAATTTTAAGTCTTGAACTCTGTAGGTCTTATTATTCATCGATGATTTAAGGTTTGATTTCAAATTTAGATATAATGAGAAGATACTTATTGTAATAAATGTAAAGGTATTTTTAATTAAAAGGATTCTAATTATGATTTGTATATTATTTGTTAATGTATGTTGTTTATGTTATTAATAAAATAAATTAATAATTATTTACATGTGAGAATTATATGCTCAAACGCAATATATATCAATAACATATGAAAATTCAACATATCAACATGAAAAATTCAACTAATACTTTTATCAATTGTCCTTTTTTTTATTTATATTTGGACTGTCTTGAATCATTTATTCAGGGTCACTATCAACATGAATGGCTCCCTTTGGACCTATTTCTTTCTGCACGAAATAATATCTTTAGCTCTCAAGTTAAAGCTTTATGGAATACAATTATTATATCTGCCTTCTAGACAATTTGATATATCCGAAATTAGTGTGCATTTGAGGACATCTTAACTTCTATCCATTTGACTTTTCGCCTTGTGTGGAAGTGCATTTGAGAAGCTGAGCTATTCAATATTGGCTTGATTAAGAATATGATGAATGATTTTTGTATCCTTCATTTACTTAGCATTCAGGCTATCCTTTCGAAAGCTCCCAAGATTATAAAAGTCCATTGGCATCCTACTCCTCCTAGCTAGATGAAGGTTAATACGGATGGTGTTGCATATGGAGCTCTTGGAAGAGCTGAGGCTAGTGGTGTCTTTCGTAATTCTAAAGGATTTATTCACCGTTGTTTTTCGATTCCTTTGAGTGTTTGTTTTGTTTTTGAGGTTGAGCTTGTTGCTGTGATTTATGCTATAAAGGAGACATGAAAGTTAGGTTGGCATAAGCTCTAGTTGGAGTGTGATTCGATATATGTGATTAATGCTATTAAAAATAGATATTAGAGTCTGTCTCTTGACAGTTGCGTGCAAGTTGGATGCAATGCTTATACTATATTTCCAACATGGACTTTGTTATTTCTCATATCTATGGGAAAAGTAATAGAGTTGCAGATGCGCTTTCAGTCAAAGTCTTATCTTTGTCTCGTAGTTCATGGTGTCAATCACCCCCTCGATTTTGTCTATCATTTATTTCTTATGATGGTATATGGAGAATTCTCTTATAAATTTAACTAATTTTTTAGTTTTTCTTTTCATCTTGCCCTTTGAGATTGTAACTATAAATTCATTGTATTATTTTATTTTATTTTAATAATATTTTGATGTGAACTGAATGATGTAAACACTATAAAGGTGTCAGCTTAACTAAAATGTCTTGGAGCGTTACTGAATTCTAATTCAATAGATTCATATAAAAAAAATAACATCATGCTACTTGATAGTAATTAGCATTGACGTAAACTGATTGACAAGGGCTGGCCACAAGATTCATTTAATTAAATTAAATATTTGCTGTTGAGTGTGGAATGGTTGTAACTTGTATACTTGTAAATGGAAAGGAACAATGAACGAACTTTAGGTGGGCATTACCTGAGGCTAGGACAGACCAAACCTCTAGAGCCTGGACAAACTAACAGTGGATATTATCTAGAATGGGAAAGTATTTGGGATGGCCAATAGAAAATCATTGAACTAAAAAAATAGGGATTTGTTATGTAAATTAATGGATGGATTGTCACAGTCAATTTCTATTTCTATAGCAATTATATGTGCATAATTTTATTATGGTGGTAACATATAATTTAGGGGGCGTTTAATATCACTGCGATTTTTTGTTTTTTTTTTTTTTAAATTTTAAAAAAATAAGTATTAGAAAATATTTTTTTAAAAAATTATTATTTTTTTCATATTTATCCAGAAACATTTTGAAAACAAAAAATAAAAAATTTTAATTTTCAAATTTAAAAAAAAAAAAAAAACTATACCGAATGACCCTTATTTGATGTGGAATTTGAAGCCATATGCATGCGTGAACTCTCATTGAGCTGGACAGTCTAATTTGTTAATTTCTCCTTACTAGGTTTCCTACTTTTTCTTGCAATAATGAAATAACTAAATTTCACTCCTCTCATGTCTACCTCAATGTAGATCGTGTGGGTGTCGAAATCTCTGAATTTTAGAGGATAAATAGTAATTAATTCTTTATCATGACATATTTTTGCTACAGTTTAAGGATAGATCATAAATGTATTTATTTAAGTAGCTAGTAAGTATCTTGAGTTTCAAAATTTATATAAATAGCATGAGAATCACTTAAAATATACGTGTGTGATGGCGATACTTATATAAATTTCTCGTATTTATATTTATAAAAAGTGAATCTCACTTGAATGTGAGTGAAAGTATATTATTTTTTAATACACTGATTGTATCTTATAATTTTCTCATCATTACTTATCTCATATAAGAGTTAAGAGATGATACATAAGGTACCGTTTGAAATAATTCAATTTAATTAATGATAGAATTTATGTATTTGGAATAAATTTTAAAGTAATAAAATTAATTTAAATTCTATTATTTAGAATAATTGAAAGGTAAATAAATATAATTATTCTCATTTTATACTAATATAGAAAAAGTCATATTTAATTTAAATGAAATTATTTTGCATTTTTAATAAAATAAATTGAATTTTTACAAAACTTTTCTATTTTGATATGATTTATTTATTTTTTAAAAAAATAATTATTTTTTAATCAGAAGAATTGAATACATTAGTTATACATTTCTAATTAAACGAGATAATTGACAAAATAATAATTCAACTAAAATTTGAATTTTCAAATAGGATTTAATATAAGCACAAATGATAGGCATAATATTCTATACTTAGACACAAAGTTGCGAGATACGTTATTTAAAAAAAAAAAAAAAAAAAGAATTGAGCCGATCAGCTTGTTGAATAGCCCAATAAATTTTTTTTTTGAAAAAAATGGATTAAATAATCAAATGAACTGCAAAAAAAAAAAAAAAAAAAATCTAAAATAGGAAAAAAATCATACTTTGTTTACCAAATTAAGCGAGTACGCAAATTTTTGGGAAATAGGTACAAAGAATTATTAATTGTTTCTTCGTAATCAATGTCGTTAAAACCGAACTAGAGGTTGAATTAGTTTTTTTTTTGTCAGTTTGCGGTTTGATTGATCGGTTCAATTGATTTGATTTAATTCATGCCATTTTTTTTTTTAATTTTATTAAGTTTAAAACGACATCATTTTGCAAATTTTGGTCATTTCGGTTCACTAATTTTTTCGATTCAATGGTTTTTCGGTTTTTTGTAACTTAAAAATCTAACCAATGACCGATTCTCGATTTAACCAATTCGACTGACCGATTCGATCCGATTTTAACAACACTGTTCGTAATCAACTAATCATTAGTCAGTCAATACCTTTTTTTTTTTTTTTTTTTTTTGGGAACAATTACTTTAAAACTCCCGTGTTATTTAATTTTAATTGGAAATTTGAGTCTCATGTAGACTTGGGTTGATGGAAATGATCACATTATTGGTATAAATCTACTTTTTCAAATATTAAAATTTTCAAAAAAGACAAATTTAAACTTCAAATTTTTATTTAAATTGAAATATATATCTATAATTAAATTAAATCTATCGATAAACAAGACTTAATTACTTGTTAATGGAATCAGAGATGAATATTTCATATAAATTAATATATCATATTAAAAAATTTAGAACTTAATCTTTACGGTGAATTTAATGACATTATAAATTGAATTAACATATATAGAAAAGACTTCATATATTGAGTCTTTCTTGCTATGAATGGAGAAAGAGAATGAGAAATTAAAGGAGCGCAATTGCATGCGTAAATGTATGGATTGAATTGTGATACAGAGAGAGACAGAGACAGATAGAGACAGAGAGAGAGAGAAATTTACACTTTCTTATACGGTTATTTTGTTATAATACATACTGCAGAAAAGGTAAGTTTGGATAATATATATATATATATATTGTGACTATATCTTTATCCTATATATTGTCTTCCACGTCTATAAATAAAGCTTCCAATCCTCTTTTACTCTCTTTGTCTCTCTTTCTCTGACTATTGACTTCATCATCAAGGTAAGCTTTTAGTCTACTCTCTTTTCCCATATTTTTCTGTACTTGTTTTTAGTTTTGCTCTCTTTTTCTTCTTTAACGTGTTGTTCTATCTATCTCTCTCTTTATTGCCTAAACAAAGAATCTATAATATACGATTCTGGTAACTGTCATTTAAACTTGAAAGTTGAAACTGTTAAGATGTTAGGAGATTAATACCAAAATAGACCCGATTAATATAATATATGTTTTGTTGTTTTTTAGTTTTTTTAATGAAATTTATGCATAAGATTCATATTATAGTTTACGAATAATTACTTTATGGTTTTTTCAATGTGATAGACTGATATTGACTATGAATTAAGAGATTGTTTGATATGGGGTAAGTGAGGTAATGAAATAAAAGTTTTTGAAAGGTAGAAAAAATTAATTTATTTAATAGTCATGATTGAATAAATTTACTAGGAAGTAAGAATCTCTACTTCCTAAGTTTTGCGGAAATAACTTCCTTAGACAGAGTTATATAAGTTGGATTTTCTTAATTGTGAAAAATGTAAATTGATACATTTACCCTCCATTAAATGAGACTAAATATTATTATTTTTTACATTATTAATTTCTAAAAATGATAATATAAAGTCAAACAAAAAAGTCTATTTTATAGGAAGTTATATGTAAATCAAATATACAATTACTTATATTTTCTGGAAAAATAATTTTCTGGAAAGTTTAATTTCTGAGAAATATACTTTTTAAAAAAGTAGGTCATGTGATATCAAACGACATCTAATTATGTAACATGGGTATTACAAGATTAGAAGAAAATAAAAAAGAAAGAAAAAGAATAAAATTGTTTTAGATCTCGGAGAAAAATGACATGTTGTTTTGCGGTTTTGATCATTGTGTGCCTTTTTATGTTAGGTTCAAGTATATATATGTGCAATGATTTTATGAGTATAATTATAATTAGAGATATTTTTCAATATATTCGATTATTTCTCAACTAGGGTTTAAAACTTCAAAACCAATTATCATATAATTAGGGTTAGGTTAAGAGATTTTGTCAACGATGTTTCTGCTTTCCCTCTTCCTATATACTTCAAGGGAATTTGATGGCTTTATTGCTTGTCAATTGGCATGAGATTCTCTTATACGGTGCGTATCATCTTACGTTTGGGTTTGGTCATACCCAAAGTGGTCTAGCTAGTGTATGTTTCTGTTCCAACCACTTAACTTGTAGTTGTGGTAATTAACTTTCGAGCAAGTATTGCCTAGTGTATAGATTGGTCCAATGTCATGATAATATATTGAAAAAAAAAGGATTTTGATATTTTTCATTTTAGAAAAAATGTATATGCAAATTAAATATTTATTCATTCAACATTCGAGTCATATTAATTATTCATTGACTTAGGTGCATCACATAAAAATAGACTACACACACCCATCCAATTCATAATAATAAATGAAATAAAAAAATATATATTTGAGTTATATTAATTAAATAATTTTTAATTCAACATATGAGTTATATTAATTATCATTGAGTTGAGTATATGACATAATAATATATTCATTATGTAGTGAAAAATTTTTCAATAATTTTTTTTTTTATAAATTTAATTCCGATAAACAGAACGAATTTAATATATCATAATATTGAAAATGATAGTGTTTTCCATTAATAACCATAGAAAAATATAATAAGCAAATCAAATAAAGGGCATTGTTGCCATTTATTATTATTATTATATATATATATTTATATGATCTTGCTATTTGCTAGGGATTCTGTTTCCACTTACGTTTTTTTTTTTTTTTTAAATATTTTTCATAACTTTTAGTAAGATTTTTAAATTACTCATATTTTCAACTATCCAGCCTTTTATTAATTACAGCAAAAATTAAGCCCAAACAATGGAGCACTATAATTTTTTTAAAGAAAAAGATCACATTAAAAATATATATATATACCTGATGTTTTAGATATTATTTAATTAGGTCTAACCATGTATATCAGGACTTAAATAGTTGATTTCTTTTTCCTAAAATGAGTAATGTTTTAAAACATAATTAGTAATATTTTTTTTTTATAATAAAACTGAAAATATATGTAAGTTCCATATTAACAAAGATTCAGTATTTATAAATTTTCCATATGTTTCAAATTGCTCAATGCTTGTGTTGTCAGGTTAGTTATTATACAAATCCTCCAAATGTTAGACTCTTTATTCTGAATCTGCATGTCATTTGAATTGGGATTAACATAAGTCTGAGTCAGTTTGTGATTTTAAATTTTCCCTCACATCTTCTTGCTATGATAAATACATCACTTAGGCCATTCTACTTTACTTCAAAAAGTCCCTAATTATAGACTTTCAATAACAGTAGCTGCCTTATTATTAGCCTAAGTATATCACTGCTCACCTTGCAGTGAAATTTTTTTTATCATCATATATATATGTAAATATGACTTATTGTATGCAGGTGAAAACTAAAATCAGCTGTAAGGGTGGTTTGATGGGATATCAATCATCGTCATCAGAGCTTCTAAACTTTGAATGCATCTCCAAAGCAAGGTTTGATGATGAAAATGGACATTACGAAGCATGGCTGGTAATTACACATATTAATTAACCATATTCCTGCTTAATTTATGATAAATTCTAAAAATTATTCTTAAATCTATTTTGATTCGCCTTTTAAATATAAATAGACGAAGCATCCTTCTGCTTTGTACTCGTTTGAAAAAATGATGACACCCGCTAAAGGAAAAAGATTGGTTGTGTTTTTGGATTATGATGGAACTCTCTCACCAATAGTCAATGATCCTGAACAAGCTTTCATGTCTGATCAGGTAAATATCTTTTTTACACATATATACAATATAAAAACTGCATTATTTTATTTTATAAATCTAGTACAGTCTCTGTAAGTTTTAATGCATGTAATAAATTGAATGCTGCCGATCTAATAATTGAACTATATGAATTAAATTGGTTCAAATGATACTAATTATAAAATTACAAGTTTGAATATCTAACTTAATTAAAAAAAAATCTAATAATTAATTCTTATACATATTTAAAAATTACGTGAATAATCATTGTAAGAATTACTTAATTATAAATGTTATATTGCAGATGCGTTCAGCTCTTGAAGAAGTTGCCCATTTCTTCCCCACTGCAATAGTTAGTGGAAGATGCCGCGATAAAGTAATACAATTTAATCACAATTTGTATTTTTTTTTTGGGGGGGGTTTATTTGTTAAGATTAACCTTAATTAATGGCCTAAAAGTTGCAAGCATTTTTTAATTAAAAAATTAGGTGAAAGGATTTGTTCAACTACAGAATGTAACTTATGCTGGAAGCCATGGGATGGACATATTGACCACAACAATTGTTTCTTTGAAGTGCAATAATAACCAGCATCAAAGTATAGCTATTGATGATGAGGTTTATTCCTTTTATTATTATTATTATTATTTTTAATTTATTGGCTTTCTCTTTTTAATTAATTAGACTTTCAGTGTAATTGCAAATTCAAATCCGATTGAAATTCAATTAATATAAAATAATTAATCACTAGCTAGCTAGCTACTTACTATATCTTAAAATGATTCTATTCTCTTTATTAGGGTAATGAAGTTATTTACTTTCAACCAGCAAATGCTTTCTTACCTACAATTCAGGAGGTAAATTGCCAATTGTTGAGAAATATAATTAATTGATTCCTCAAATAAATTATTATATTTATTGAATTAATGAGTTTTGATTCAGTTACTATATATATATATATATATATATATATATATATATATTTGAGAGGTTGTGAGTTTGAACTTAAGTTCGAATTTAGATAAAATAAATATTAATTTGTATATTATTTTTATTATCACACTAATATCATCTTTTTTTTAAAAAATAAAAATAAAAACTCTATTGATAAATTTACTGTGTTTTTGTTGTAGATATTGAGGGTGTTGGAAGAAAAAACCAAAATCATCGATGGTGCCATGATTGAAGACAATAAGTTTTGCATTTCTGTGCATTTTCGGCGTGTAAATGTAGAGGTGATTAATTAAATTACTGATATATATAACTTATTTATTAACCAAACAAATGCTTGGTTTGTAGTTGCTATATTAATTACTTGATTAAAAAAAACCAGGATGTTGCTTCTCTTAAAGAAATGGTGGAATCAATAATGGAGGATTACCCTAACTTTCGTATAACAGGAGGTAGAAAGGTAATTATTATAGGCTCTGTTTGGATAAGTGATCATTTAAAATTATTGTGAATTTAAATTTAAATTTAAAGTGTAAAACCATAAAAAATAAGCATAATAATAAATTCTAAATACTCAATCGTTTCAAATAATTAGCCATCTAAATGAATCTTAAAATAATATGATTATCCTTAAGCATGAATTTATCCCTTATTATATCAACCTTGATTTTGTGCAATTATCTTGAACAGGTTATGGAGATACGACCTCTAATTGATTGGGACAAGGGCCGTGCTCTTCAGTATCTGATTCAAAATCTTGGTTTTGGCGACTCTAATGATTTCCTCCCAATGTATATAGGAGATGATAAAACAGACGAGGATGCTTTTAAGGTATGGTTATATTTGATGAGAAATTTAATGAAAAAATCTCAATTGATAAGTGGATTTATTTTAATTTACAATTTTATCTTATTAGTCATTATATAATTTTTAAGAAAAATATATTTAAAAAATAATTTTTATATACATATACAATTAGAAATAATTCATGAATGCATAATATATTAATGTGGGGTTTGTATGTAGATCTGTTAAGAAAATTATAGGAAATAAACCTGAGGCGTGTCCTCTAGGATCCATTAGGTTTTTTACTATTAATAAATTGGTTCCATTATCAAAGCACACGAGCCCAGTATCCCCACTTAGATCTTTAGAAGCCCAATAAAAAGAGTTTGTATATAAAACACTACGAAAACACTTTTCCTTAGCCATGTGGGATGAGTTCTCTTTTTGAAATATCTAATACATATACAACAAGATCCACTCCGGAAAATGATCTAATATCTATAAATGTATAAAATATCCGAAAATTAATAATGATCAATGATCATACAGTCCAACTCTTTTACAAGCTAAGTAATTAAAGAGTTACTCCTTAACGAGGCTTCTTTATATTAATGCCAATATCAAACTAAGTTTAGAAGTAGATTATGTGTAAATTTTTAAGTTATTTGTGGAACTAATTTATGATTAATCTGGTGTGTGAATGATTGTAGGTTATAAAGGAGATTGGTACAGGATATCCCATAATCGTTTCTTCAATCCCAAAGGAGACAAAGGCTTCCTACTCTTTGCGAGATACAAACGAAGTCATGTCCTTTCTAATACATCTAGTGAACTGGAAAAGAAATTCTTCTCTGCTAATTGATTAGGAGCCTGAAATTAATTTAAAAATTAGATATTATAGAAAATATATAATAATCAAAAGGCTGATTATAGAATAGTGGGGTTATAACTTATAATATTATATATTTTACACACAGTGATATTTAGATAACTTGCTTTGTTTTAATATAGCGAGTTCAATTCATTGTGAACCCCTAGCTATACACATTCAAGAATTTAATTAGGAAAAAGAAGAATGAAGAATTAGAAGGTAGAAATAGGTTAATTTGTATGTTTTTGGATTATTTTATTTTAGGTATTATTACATTAAATTCTTTACCATTTCAATTTTATGACATGGGTTATGCATCTTAAGGCTTATTAAGTTATTATTATTTTTTTTTATATCATTTGTTTACTTTTTCTTATTTGGAAGAATCATTTATTTTTAATTCGGTTTTTAAAGAATCATTTTAATGAATGCGTTGGTTAATCTATTTATTTATATATATATAATAAAAGTTTAGTTTAAGAGCTATTTTAAAAAAAACTTACCACACAACATACCTTTTAACTGTAGACAGGAGAGGAGCTAGAAAAAATTTTCAGGGGGCCAAATTTTATTTCATCGAAGTATATTATTTGTGTTTCATTCAAAATAAATTAATAAAATAATGTCTCAAATATACTAATAATAGTTAAAGTTGGAAAAACATAATATCAAAAATTAAAAAAATAAAATTATCATTCAAAATATAATATTAATATACCTTATAAGTTTTAAAATTTGTTTACTATACTAGTAGCCTTAAATTGTTTTAAGATACATGAACAACAATATAATAAATAATATTAGAAAATATTCAACGCAAAACATATAACAATAAAATTATATAAAATGAACTAATTAATAACTAATCTTTTATAATTGTTCTATACGAGATCTCATATTTTGATAACGTTGAAAAATTTTCTTATTATCAATACTAATAAAGATATATCTCTTAACATATGCGATCAAACAATCATTCATATATAAATCACACATTTTATTGCTAAAAAAAGAGAGAGAAAGTGAAGTGGAATAGAAGTGTGAGACAGCTAATAAAAAAGCTAAAAAGTGAAGAAAGTGAAAATAAAAAAAGTTTTATTATGTATAATGAATATTAGGCTTTTTTAAAAAGAATTATAATATATAATGAATTGTTATTATGGGCCAGCAGCAATTATTTTAGTATCTCAAAAAATTGTAACATATTATATTTTTTTTTGAGAATATATTATTAAAAAATTTTAATAGGACAAAATTAAAAATAACATAATTAAAAAAATTTAGTGGGGGCAAAATAAAAAATACACTATAATTTATATTTGAGGAGCAGTGGGGGCAAGTGCCCCCATTGCCCCCCTTGAATCCGCCCATGACTGTAGAAATAAAGAATCTGTAGTTCAAGTAAGATACTTTTTATGTAAAATTTACAATTATGGACTATAATTTTAAAATGACCAATAATATTATAGCGAATACTGCTACGGCCTACGGGGATTGATTATGTAGAAAACTGGTAATTTTGAATAGTGCCGAATGAAAAACAACCTATTTTCCATGTTTCATATTTTTGGATTTATAAGTTTTCAATTATATGGCTCAAGGGTTGCTATTCATTAAGCTATGGAGCAACAAACAATATCCATTGCAAAAGCAAAGAATTGAATTACATAATAACTGATTCATATTGTCGCAACAATAAAACTTCCATTCTAGTATTTATAAAATTTCTAGCAACCAAAAGTTTGCAATAGCTGTGTCTATTAAACTTTATCCATTACCTGAAAGAAGGTACATGAGAGACGATTTGAAGGAAAAATCAATTTAAGAAAATTCTCTCCCCACCAGTGTCATGTAAAACTTATCTCCTTCGCTTTCATTTTCTCTTGAAAAACAAAAAAAGAACGGAGAAATTCCAGAGATGGTGAATAACTTGAGAAGACCTGGTAATATTGGCTGTATATGTTAATAATATTTGTTTATATAAAAACTGAGATCTAGAAATAAAAATAAAAAATACTTTTTATTTAAAAATAATTGTTCACTTTGCTTCTGGCTTGCAATTGTGTTTAATTATAATACTTGTGAATTTTAAAAATAAGTTGTTTTACCTGTAAATTTTCAATTTGTGAACTCATGTTATTTTAAGTAGAGTTTAGCCCAATTTTGTAAATTTAAATTAAATTAAATTAAAAAGTATTCTATCTGTTTCAAATTAATAGATATTTTAAAAAAAAAAATTTATTTCAAATTATTTAACGTTTTAGGAGTTCAATACAGTATTTATTAGTTTTTTTTCTTCTAATTTTACCTTTATCACTAATTCCATTTTCTCTTACTTCTATTCTGCCTTATCAAAAACAAAAAAAAAGATATATTTGTCCATCTTGGGCTCTGTTTGTTTCGCGGAAAATATTTTCCTAAAAAACTTTTTTCGTATTTTATGGCGTTTGAAACATTTTGAAAAATTAGTCAATAGAAAATATTTTTCTAGTCAACGGAAAACTAAGTATTTTTTAAAAGAAAATGACTTCCTCTTTTTAAAATGAGAAGTTATTTTTTGAATTTTGACAAATTCATTGTAATGAAAAAAATATATATAAATATAAATTTATTAATCCGCTGATCATCGATATTCACTACCGGCGAATTTTGATGACCAACGCCAGCAGCCGCCGGCCCTCGGCGATTACCAAGTTTATTATTTTTATGTATTTTTTCTCATACTTAACAATAAAATTTTAAAATTACGAAATTATTATTAATTGAAATATATTTAGTTTTATAAATTGAATTTTTTAATATTTTTTAAATAATTTTTAATATTATAACCAAACAACAGAAAATTAGTTTTTGAGAAAATATTTTTCTTGGAAAATATTTTTCAAAAATAAATTATTTTTCACGAAATAAACGGAGTCTTGATTAAGATTAAAACTATTTAATCGTTTTCTTAATATGTGTGTACTCTTTTAAAATGTCTCTTATTATGAAATAGAGAGAGTATAAATCAAAAGGCCTTTAGCTGCAATTATATACTCCCTCCGTTTCACAATAACTGTCATTTTAGGAGGATGCACACATATTAAGGAAACTATTAAATACCTTTAATTCTAATTAATATGGACAAATATACCCTTATTTTCTCTCATCAAATAAGAAAAAACATATGAAATATTGGAATTGAGATGAGGGTAAAGTTGAAAAAAAACTAATAAATGCTGCATTAAACTCCTAAAACGACAATTATATTGAAACAAAATCACTTTTTTAAAAAGACAGTTATTGAGAACCGGATGAAGTAATTTATATGGTAAAAACCTGCAATTATTATTCAATTTTACAGAGATGAACATTAATTATAATCGATAAACAATTAGTGAAAGTTAATATTGAAATAATTGTTATTAATATTAGAGTTATGTCAATGAATATACAAATAATATGGAGAAAAAAAAAAAACAATTGTTTTATTGTGCATGTATAGAGTTTAAGAGGAGAAAAAAAAAAGTCAAATCGTAATATTTTATAATGAAGAAGTTTTGAAAAACAAATTTGTATAACTAAAACCAATAAAATCATAAATTTCAATTATTTATTATACTAGGAAGTTAATATTAAATATTAAACAATACCCAAAACTTTAAATTAAAAGAATAATAGATGCAAGTACCTGAAAAATTAACAGAAGTAGCCAATGTTGCAGTCCAAGAGTCAGTTATGCTAAATAATTTGCCAGGAACTTCAGTTCAATACATGGAAGAGCAGAGTGAGGAATTAAATTAATATTATGATTAGTTAATTTCCAAAATGTGATATTAGAAACAATAGTTTCCATTTAAAAATACATTGTAAGAAGCTTGTGCTACGTGAATGAATCTCCTGTTGTTAATGTTAAAATATGAAAATTACACTTTCAAATGGAGTCAATAATTACATGCCTATTATGTGCATTTACTTGCACCATTTCAAATTTCAGCTCATTAACCATATGCTTCCTTCAGTCTATAGTTACTAACTCTTCTTGAATCATGGCATTTATTGTGCATATTAACTCTATAAATAGATGTAATTCTCTTTTGTAAAGACATACAATTAATATACAAAATCATTTCATTTCTGTCTCTGTTTCTGATAGCTATATTAACATGGCATCGGAGCTCATGCTCATTTAGAATTAAAATCTAAGCCATTTCTTTCTATTCAAAATTTTTTTTTGAGACAGAATCTCTGTCCCTTTTGAAAAAAAATTTCATGCACAGGTCAAAAAATTTATTTGACCACATCATTTGAAAGCCCTCACCATCAGAAGAATTTTGACACAAATCGGAGCTTCATCGGACACCGAACGCGCCCTCACACGCCATCTAGAGGTTGAAGATGAGCCAGCTCAGCGACACGTCAACAACCTAACTATCGTCTGCCACCTGTCAACCGCCACGTGTACCACTAAAATTCTGACATGTGTTGACATGTCAGCCAGAGTGGGGTCCACGTTCGCTTCTGGTTCTGCCCGATCCGCGTGCTAATCCGCCCAGATTCGCTTCCTGGTTCAGCCTTTGACCGAACCGATTCAGTATACTTTGACCGACCGGTTCAACCTTTTTCGGACCGATTTTCAACAAAATCAAACCAATTCTTGAAATTTTTGGGCCTCCTGAATCCATTTTTGGTGTCTGTTTGGCCAAATTCTGAATCTATGAATTGATTTAAATTCACATTTCTTAAGGAGAAATCGGATATTACAAAACCAATTGCAACAGTTTTAAACGGATCTAATTATAACTTGTAGGTTCAAGGAATGAAAAGTTTCTTGATTGGTCGAAAACTTTGGCGCATTATCACTTGAGATATCATTATACCAACAAAAGCACCAGATGAATCTGATATCAAATTTGCTGATCGCCTCGAAGATTGAGATAGCAAAAACCATCAGATTATCATATGGTTCCGTAATATATATGTTCCTTCCATTCACATTCAGTTTGCTCAATACGACACTACAAAAGCCATTTGGGACTTCTTAGCAAACAGTTATCAAACTACTAGTCTTGCACATTATTTTCAGCTATGGACCACTTTCCACAATCTCAAACAAGAATCTGGTCAGTCTGTAAATGATTTTCTTGCTCAAGTTCAACCGATCTGGAATCAGTTATCTCAAGTCAAGATCAGTGAAGACCATATTCATCTGATTCAAGTTTTTATGGCTCTTCGACCCGATTATGAAGCTGTCCGCGCCTCTCTGCTACATCAGCATCCTCTTCCCACCTTGGATACAACTATCTAAGAAATTATCTTTAAAGAGACTCGACTTGCTCTCGGAAAACAACCAACTTTTGAACTGGCCCTTGCAACTACTCGGTCCTCAAATTCGAGATCTAAAAGTCAACTATGTAAGAACTGTAATCAACCTGGTCATAGTTTTGCTAACTGCCCAACTGTAGAATGCAGATATTATCATGGTCATAATCACATTCTTGAGCATTGTCCAACTCGCCCACCGCAACCAAAGGGTGGATTTTCTAAATCCAAAAATTTCTCCAAGTCTGGATCCACCTCCGTCACTGCTGCTGCCACAGAAGAGTCCTCCGCCATCACTATGGGTGATCTTGAGGCTTTACTTAAACAAGTTATCTTTTCTAATCAATCTGCCGCCATGTCTGTCACTCCAGGTAATTCTCATTGGGTTTTTGACTTTGTATGTTGTAATCATATGACCACTGATATTAATCTCTTATCTTCCACCAAACCTGCCTCTTCCTTACCACCCATACACACAACAAATGGAATTAAGATGCACATCACTCATATTGGTCATGCATCTACCCCTAATCTTAGCCTCTCTGACACCTGCTGTATTCCTAACATATCACTCAATCTTGTCTCTGTTGGTCAGTTTTGTGAAAAAGGACTAAATTTTATTTTTCTCCTTCTGATTATCAGGTACAGGATCCGCAGACGGAATAAACTCTTAGGACGAGTCATAGAGTGGGTTGGTTATTTGAGCTTGTATCTCTTCATCTTCCTCAACGACTTGTGTCGGCTGCTACTACTACTACCACTTCTTTCAATCACCAATGGCATCTTCGCCTTGGTCATGCTTTCGCTAGTAAACTTCAGTTTTTAATTTCTCGTGGATTATTAGGATTTACGAAATTTGAATCTTTTAAGTGTCTATAATGTCAACTTGCCAAACAACCTGCATTTTCTTTCAATAATAATAATTCTATTTCTTATACTCCATTTGGTTTAATTCATTTTGATATTTGGGGACCTTCTCCTATCTCTACAATAAATGGTTATCGTTATTTTGTCTTATTTATTGATGATTATTCTCGTTTTACTTGAATTTATTTTTTGAAAAATCGATCTGAGTTACCACAAATCTATATTACATTTGTAAATATGATCAAAACTCAGTTTTTCAGTACTATTAAAACTCTTCGAACATACAATGCTATGGAGTATAAAGATTTCTCGTTACTTCATTATGGGCATGATCATTCAACGTTCTTGTCCTCATACTTCCCAACAAAATGGCCGCGCTGAACGAAAGCATCGTCACATTTTAGACTCTGTTCGTGCACTTCTCATCTCCGCCTCACACCCGAAAATTTTTTGGAGAGAAGCAGCTCTCACTGCTATTTATAACATTAATCGGGTCCCTACTTTAGTTCTCTAAAATTTATCTCCCTTTGAAAAACTATATGGTAAAATTTCAGATTATAAAATGCATAAACCCTTTGGTTGTGCCTGTTTTGTTCTTCTGCAACCCCATGAACATACAAAATTGGAAACTCGTGCTCGTTTATGTTGTTTTCTAGGTTATGGGATTGAACACAAAGGATATCGTTGTTGGGATCCTATTTCTAATAAATTACGCATTTCTCGTCATGTTACTTTTTGGGAAACCACAATGTTCTCCACTCTTTCTAAGTTTCACAATTCTGTTTCTACTAACTCCTTCTTTTTTTACAGATTCCTCTATTGAGTTATTTCCTCATTCTGATGTCGTTGATTATGATACTCTCTCAACTGATACATGCCCACCTGCCCCTCCTGAACTTGCTACCACTGTTGATCCTGAACCTGCACCTATTCTTCGTCAATCCACTCGGGTAAGAGAAACTCCTAGTTACCTTAGAGATTATCACTGTTATTCTATTATTGCCACCCTTCATAAGCCTCTCTCTTATCGCAAGGCAAGTACTGACCCTTTTTGGCAGCAAGTTATGACTGAAAAAATCCAAGCCTTGGAGCAAACTCATAATTGGGATCTCGTTAATCTTCCTTCAGCAAAGACACTTATTGGTTGTAAATGGATTTATAAAATCAATACTCGTTCTGACGGTTCTGTTGAACATTACAAGGCTCGTTTAGTAGCCAAGGGTTACAATCAAGAATATGGAATAGACTATGAAGAAACATTTGCTCCAGTCAGTGTTTTAAAAATCAGACCGGACCGATCGGTCAGACCGATTCAACTGGGAAACGGTCATTGGTTCGGACCTGTCAGGTAAAAAACTGGATCTTTCAATGCAATGCCGTTTTGGCATAAAAAAATAAAAATAGAAGGAAAAAAAAATTGATCGGACCGACGAACCGAACCGGAAACCGGTGACATGACCGGTTTGATCACCAGTCCGATTTTTAAAACATTGGGTCCAGTTGCCAAACTAATATATGTTCGCAGTCTATTAGTCATTGCTGCTATTCGTACATAGAAACTTTTTCATATGGATGTCAAAAATGTCTTTCTTAATGGTGATTTGTCTGAAGAGGTTTCTATGAAACCTTCTCCTAAATATTCTACTCATAAAGTTTGTAAGCTTCGGCGAGCTCTGTACAGATTGAAACAAGCTCATCGGGCATGGTTTGCCAAATTCAGTTCAACCCTTACTTAAATTGGCTTTGTCTCTAGTAAATTTGATTCCGCAATATTTATTCGTCACACTAACTATGGCATTGTCATTTTGTTACTTTATGTTGATGATATGATCATAACAGGTAGTGACACATCTGGCATTTCAGAAGTGCAACGTTATCTCAGTCAACATTTTGAAATGAAGGATCTTGGTTCTCTCAGCTATTTTTTGGGTCTTGAAGTTTCTCATAATTCTAAAGGCTATTATCTGTCTCAAACAAAGTATGCCTCTGATCTACTTTCTCGAGCAGGTCTTACTGACAGTAAAATGGTATCAACTCCTTTGGAGCTCAATTGTAAACTCACTCCTCTAAATGGCACTCCTATAGACAATCCCACTCTGTATCGCCAACTAGTTGGGAGTCTGGTTTATCTCACTGTCACTAAACCTAACATCTCTTATGTTGTTCATTTGGTCAGTCAATTCATGACTGCTCCTCACTCAACTCACTATGCTGCAATGATTCGGATTCTACGATACATTAAAGGAACTTTTTTTCATGGTTTACACTTCTCTGCTAACTCTTCTTTGGTGTTATCTGGTTACTCTGATGCTGACTGGGCTGGTGATCCAACGGATCGTCGTTCTACTATAGGTTATTGTTTTTTCGTAAGTGATTCTCTTATTTCTTAGTGTAGTAAAAAGCAAACTGTTGTTGCTCGTTCTAGCACATAATCCGAGTATTATGCTCTTACTGATATTACATCTGAATTACTTTGGTTACGATGGTTACTCACTGATATGGGTATCACACACTCTTCTGCAACTACACTCCACTGTGATAATAGAAGTGCAATACAAATCTCTCACAGTGATATTTTTCATGAACGAACAAAACACATTGAGATCGACTGCCACTTTGTTCGCCACCATGTCACTCAAGGCACCATAATTTTGCATTATGTCTCTTTTGCTAATCAAATAGCTGATATCTTCACGAAAACACATCTTCCCACTCGTTTTCAAGATCTATTTAGCAAACTCAAGCTAGCATTAACTATACCACCTTTAGTTTGAGAGAAAGGGGGGGGGGGGGGGGGAGGGGTTGTTGTTAATGTGAAAATATGAAAATTGCACCTTCAAATGGAGTCAACAATTGCACCCTCATCATGTGCACCTACTTGCACCATTTCAAACTCTAGCTTATTAACCATGTGCTTCCTCCAGCCTATAGTCACTAACTCTCCTTAAAACATGGCTCTTATTGTGCATATTAACTCTATAAATAGATACAATTCTCTCTTATAAAGACACACAATTAATATACAAAATCATTCCATTTTTATCTCTGTTTCTGATAGCTATATTAACATCCTGAAAACCAATCATTAGGTTTAAAAGATAAGTAATTTCACTATTAGATGGAACTTAGCCAATAGTAGAAGATAATATTTTACCTCAAAAATGTTTTTGTTGTGGGAACAGAGATCTGAAAAGTACAAGAAATTCAGAACTTGACTCTCCATTTTCAATACCTGCCATAATATTGCATTAGGAAAAGTGATCTAGATTAGATTTTAGGTACAACACATGATCTATACTCTAAAGCACTTTGATTTAATCTAGATGCTATGGATTGCCTTGATGGTAACTTTGACTATGCAAATTTGTCAAGAATCCCTCCAAGAATATAACATACACTTTACAAGTCATATTTTACTTTATGTCGAGTGCCTCTAGAGGCAATTTATTAAAAAATTTCATCCTTATATGAAAAACTTCAAAACGTTTAGCCTTTGTTATCTGGGCTTAGCAGTTGAAATGCTATGTTGTGCTTGCTGTCTCAAATAATTTCTCATGTTTCCAAAACTCAAAACAATTCATATGGATGAAGATAAAGACAAAGGGAGGCTGAAGGCATAAAAGTATGTGGCTAAGTTAACAAAATGTCAATGATGTAGCAGACAATGTGGCAATTTGGATATAAAGTTGCCAAGTAGTCTAGAATTAAACCTCTCTTATGGTACAAGTGTTGTCAGTGATGAAGCAAAATTCTTCAACCTGTGGTGCACAAATTTCTTCATACTTTCTACAACCATAATAAGCGGATAGGTTCAGTCAATAAAATATAGATTTTCTAATTTCAGCTAGAAAAACCTAAGTCAATTCTTGAAATATAAAGCATCATCCAAGCCAAACCCATGAATATTTCAATTACATAAGCATAAACAACTAAACACACAAATAGAGAAAAAAAAAAAACAAATTTAAATTTGGTTTTGTTTTCCATTGTACATTGATAGATAAGAGTGATCGAGAATTGAACTCATCGCGAAAGAGAAACTTTCAATTGTTGGGTTAATAAAAGCAAAATCAATTTGTTTATAGAGTTTTTTTTATTGTGGTTTTGTTTATATACAACAACAACCTTCAGAAAATTGAAATCGGACATATAGGAAGACAGAGAGAGAAATTACCTGAATTGGAGAATGAAAATAAATAAAAAAAAAATAGATTTTCTAATCATAGATATATCGGCCGGAATGTCTTCGCGAAAAACTGGAGTTCCATAAACCTTTTAGTAATGTTTTTTTTTTTGCCTATATATATATATATATATATATATATATATATAAATTAAAAATTATATATATATACTAATGCACTTTGTGGCTTCATCTAAAAAACATGACATAAAAATACTCTAATTATACAGAGTTATAACCAGGTGGTACTTCTGTCTAATTTTCATCAGTTGCATTAACGGATAGCTGACGTGGACGCCCAAATCAACCTTTCTTTGCGCATGGGAATGAAATTAAATACAATTATTCTCTCCTTACCCTTACTGTTTTTTTTCTCTCCTTGCATTTTCATTTCCTGCAATTGCAACTACATACAATTACATGTCTAGAAATACAGTTAACAAACAGAACAAATAATTTTAAATACTCGTATTGATAAAAAGAGGTTCATGGCTCTATTTCCTGCAATTTCACTTCCACATCTTACCCTCCCAACCTTGCTACACAAATTGGTGAACCATGTATAGATCACAAAGCAGTAGCAGTTGCACATGTCACACTTCAAATCTCGACCCACTGTTCCAAATCAATTGAAATAATACTTGGAGCCTAACCCATTGAAAACAAACATAATCAATAAAAAATGACAAAAAAATCACAAGAACAAAAAAAAAAACTGATGCTGACATCGGCCGCTGTTCAAATCCATCAAACCCAGAAAATAGAAACTACTTCAGATCAATTAACTTAGCAATCAAAGGAATCAATTTTCCCACTAAAATACCATTACCCACCTTACAATCTCTCCTAATACCAAACCCATAAATTGGACATTGAACAGAACCAGAGCAAAAGAAAGATTTTCATTATTCTTATCTCTGTAATGGTTGTTGTTGTGTCCAAATATGTTGAGGGACACGACATGTGAGTCGTCACAAGACACACCAGCCCAAAAGCAGTGATTGGAATGTATAAGATTCCAACTAGAGAGCAAATCTGATTAAAAACAAAAATAGAAGCTTGAATTTGAGAAGTAAAAAAAAAACAAGAAGAAGCCATTTTACAACCCGAAAAGCGTATCCAAAAAATAATAAAATCTTGAAATGACTAAACCCCATAATCCTCTTATGTTTAGGGATAGAAACAACAACAAATAATGACAGAGAAGATTCAACACAGTTATACTCTTTTCAGAAAAAGCATTTTTTTAAAAAATAATAATAATAAATTTAAAGATATGGGTCCATGAGACATACTAGGCTGGAAGTATATCCTTTGCCTTGTTCTCTTTCAGTTTTCACCCAATTGTCGATATGGTGGTAAAGCAGATCCGGTGGTAGCGACGATCTCGTGGTAAGGTAGCAGCGATGGTGATGGTGGTGAGGCTAAGATAATTTACTACAAGTTTCAATTGAAAATCCTCCTCAAAATTTACCATAGATTTTTGAAAATTTAGTAGTAGAGCAAAAATTGAAACCTTGACCAATGGAGAGAGCGAGACTCACCTGCATTTCTTAAACTAAGGGGGCACTCCAATTGCTTAAAAATTTATGTTTGCTTCAATGTTTGATTCTGTTATGGGTACATTCAAATGTAAATAGTACTTGGATTCACTAGCTTTCAATCAATCCCCAACTAGGTTATCTAAAAAAAAAAGATCTCTTCGCTAGATTTGAACAACGACATTGATAAGAGAGAAGAAGTAGAGGTGAACGTGAAAGAGAGAGAAGAAGAGTAGTGGTGCATCACACGAGGAGAGAGGGAAGTTAAGGTATGGAGGGTTGAGGGACAGAACATGTGGCAAAAAATAATATTAAAATTGATGATTTGGGGTCCATAGTAGTTAGCTGTTGGTGCAGTTGACGAAAATTATTCAAAATGACTACCTAGTTACAATTCTGCATAGTTTAAATTTTTTTATGTCACATATTTTTTAGATGGAGGATCACAAAGTGCATTAGTATATTATTGGATGACTAGGGATGAAATTTACCCCAGTTTTTGAATTGCTTTTGTTCTATGATATTGTTGTCATGGGGATAAAACGGTGCGTTTACACTACGTTATAAGACCCGCCGCGTCCCCTTAAACCCTAACACAATCTGTTACTTTTATCAGCACACCTTAAACCCTGCCTTCACTCTTCTTAGCGGAGATTTCCGGTGTCCGCTACCTGGAATTGAAGGTCTTACTATGCCCGTTAAGCTCCTTTCACAGCTCCGCTTCCTCAATCCATCTTTTCCGGTCACAAGTCTCCCACCCATGAATTCTTTCTCACCCGCTAGCTCCTTCCGGACCGTCCCCATTTTGTCTCGGATATTCCCATTCAGACTCAAATACCTATGTTTTGAGCCTCATTTCAATTCGCAGCTTGGTGTTCGCCGATTCTCGACTCGGCCATTTCGTCCCAGGCCGGTCTTAAGCTCTGGATTAAGCGATAGTGGTCGTGGCAGAGAAGATGTTAGACCTTCAAAAAGTCTGATTGAAGATGAAGCCGAACTCAGTGACTGGGTTAGTGATTTGAGGCCCAGCTCTTTCCGTGGCCGAGTCGCTGAAGACGATTCAGATTCTGATATGGCTCGTAATAGAGGTGGAAGCGGTAGAGATAGTGACCGAGGTAGAAATAGAGAAACGGGAAGGGAAAGAGATAGAGATAAAGGTGGAGACCGCTTTTCAATGAAGAGAAGAAGGGACAGTATCTCAGACGAGTTTGGCGAGTCAGATAGGAGGAGAGCTCGAGGTAAAGTTGATTCATTTTCAAGGAATTCACTGGCAAGCAAACGATTTGACAGTGATAAGGAGACATTCAATTTTCGGAAAAAGAAAGATGGGAATGTGAATTTAATGAATGAAAAGAGAGGAGGGAGAGGCATGGATTCTGGGTTTTGGAGGGATGGGAAGGGATTAAGGAAGAAAAGGGATTTTGCTGAACGTGAGGAAGATGACAAGAAGGAGGATGAGAGGAAAGAGTTAATGGGGGGTCTCAGGGACTTGGTTGATGAGGAGGAGAGTGATAGTCCTGATGAAGATGATCATGATGATGGGATCTTAAAGAGAAATGCATCTTCATCACTTGGACTGGAGGGGAAAGATAGGCCAAGCTCACCCGGAAATTTAGATTCTTATTTAAGCGAGTCTAGGTATGTTAATATTTAATATTTCTCCTTCTCTAATGTTTATAGAATTTTCTCAACACTTAATTTCTCTAAAATATTTGCAGATTTGATCAGTGTTCGGTTTCTCCATTGTCATTAAAAGGAATCAAGGATGCAGGATATGAGAAAATGACTGTAGTTCAGGAGGCCACTCTTCCAGTTATACTCAAAGGTTTATTTTCATATATTGCCTAGTTCTTGTTTATTTGTCCTAGTTGATTTGTTGAGAATCGAGATAAGAGTTGGTTGGATGTTTGCAAACTGCATGGTAGATTGTAGTTAGATCTCTTTTGTTAGGCAAACTGCATGGTGTGAGAACAACTTGCTAGTTGGATATATTATCCAAGAGGGTTTCAGAAAAATCAATATGCAACGTTGCATTTTCTTTTCTTTTGTATTATTTGATCTATCATATTTCATTTTAGCAGTGGTTTTAAGGAGTGAAATGTCCTATGAAGGGTTCTGATTCAAACAAGTTGAGATCAACTATATAGATCTTTTTTTTTTCCTTCATTTTCTTTTCGTTTCTGTTTAAAGCCAAGATGAAAAATACTCAATCAACATTAGGATTCTGAATTTACTGTCATTGCTACATATTCTCATCTTTATATGTATCTTCATTTCTGTTGCTACTCTTTGCTATGATTTATGATGTTGGTTTACTTGTCCATAACATAACAACACACACATTGATTTTGTTTCCAGGTAAGGATGTTCTTGCTAAGGCTAAAACAGGCACTGGAAAAACTGTAGCATTTTTGGTAAGATGCCTTATTTTGAGTGTGCATTAGTGTATGATGGCATATTAGCCAATGGAAGACCATCAGTGCAAAGCTGTGGCAAGGACTTATTATTAGTAGTAGTTTCTTAACAAGATCTATGCATGCATTCTTCAAAAATTGTTAAACTTTAATCTTAACATACAAAGTTGGTAAATTCTCAAGTTCATATGTATAGCAACATATTTACCACTGGTAATAGGAGGAACTGAAGCATATTTGCAGAGATCTAGGTATAATATTTGTGCCTATATTTTTCCTTCTATAATTATTTTTGTCTAGTCATTCTCTTTAGGAAGAGTTTGCTTTTCTGAAGTGTAAAAGCAGGCCATCTTATGAATTTGGCCACAGTTTAGATTGTAAGGTCCTTTGGTATATTGTTGGATATAGTCGCTTTCTTCTTTCTGCTTTCTTCAATTAATAGTGGTTCATTTGTGTATAGCCAATTTAGATTTCCCCCCTAAATAGTGAAAATTGACCATCTTATGACTTTGAATTAAATTTGGATAACAAGGCATCTGAAATTTTATAAGATCCTAGAATTCTTTGAGCTATAACTTATTATCTCTCTCTCTCTGATCAGCTTCCAGCAATTGAAGTCGTCGTGAAATCTCCTCCTATTAGTAGTGATCAAAAACGACCCCCAATTCTTGTTCTTGTTATATGCCCAACTCGGGAACTTGCAAGTCAAGCTGCTGCAGAGGCAAAGACCCTATTAAAGTATCACCCCAATATTGGTGTTCAAGTTGTGATAGGAGGTACAAGACTTGCTCTTGAACAGAAGCAAATGCAAGCAAACCCTTGCCAGGTTAGTTTATTAATTTTGTATAAGATAAAATGACTTAGATAAAAACATTCATCATATATAGACTCCTTTTGATTACCATTCAGAATGTTGTCAAACTGTTGCAAAAAATAGTTCTCCCAGGACGAGCAAGTAATTTGAATTTAAATTCAATCTGTCTGTTAATTTCAATCCAAGGCTGGCAACCAATTAGATTGTGAGTTATCACATACAGTTTGTGCTAAGTAATGTACTAAAGGAAATGGATTTCATCAAGCTTGGACATTGTTATACTTCTCACAATGTATAAAATTAACAGATTCTTGTTGCTACACCTGGAAGGCTCAGAGACCATACTGAGAATACTGCAGGATTTGCAACGAGACTGATGAGTGTGAAAGTCCTTGTACTTGATGAAGCTGATCATTTGCTAGACATGGGATTTCGTAAAGACATTGAGAGAATAATTGCTGCTGTTCCAAAGCAACGACAAACACTTTTGTTTTCTGCCACAATTCCTGAAGAGGTTTCCTTTTTTACTTTTAGTGTGTCTTAACATATATGTAGAACTGGTAGAAGTTCTGAATTAGTTGCTCAATTTGAAGGTTCGTCAAATCTGTCACATTGCTTTGAAAAGAGATCATGAATTCATAAATACAGTTCAAGAGGGAACTGAGGAGACACATTCACAGGTAGGCTTTTTATGGAATTTGTTATCTAATCTTTGTTATTTATGTCTCGATCTTAATTGTTGGATCATTTCAGGTCAGGCAGATGCATCTGGTTGCTCCATTAGACAAGCATTTTCCCATATTATATGTTCTTCTTAAGGATCATATTGCAGATGATATTAATTATAAGGTTTGCATTGAATTCCAGAAACTTGTGCCTATTTTTATTGATATCTTCACTATATGCATTTATTTGGGCCATAAGATATCTATTGTTTTAGAGTTTGATATGGTTAATCCTTTTTTTTTAAGTGTCAGAGAAATGAAAATACTTTTGCCAACCTTACTGCTTGTCTGTAACCTTTCAGTCTACTTCATATAGCCCTTGTTTGTTTGTGCAGGTTCTTATATTTTGTACAACTGCTATGGTCACAAGAATGATTGCTAACCTTCTTGGTGAACTGAACTTGAATGTTAGAGAGATCCATTCCAGAAAGCCACAGAGTTACAGGACCAGGGTTTCTGATGAATTTAGGAAGTCAAAGGGCTTAATTCTTGTGACTTCTGATGTATCTGCACGTGGAGTTGATTATCCTGATGTTACCCTTGTCATACAGGTACTTGACTCCATTTTGTAAACTCGCAGTCTGGATGATTGGCCTTGTGCACAAGTTACTGTGTTAAAGTGCTAAGAGTAGATTGAACTCACCATGATTTTTTTTAGTTCAAGCTTTTCATGTACATTTCATTTCTGTTTATTTTAATCAAGAAAAAAAATTTCTGTTGCAAGCACAGGTGGGCTTGCCATCTGATAGAGATCAGTACATCCATCGACTAGGTAGAACTGGTCGTAAAGGTAAAGAAGGGCAAGGCATCTTGTTGCTGGCACCTTGGGAGGAATCATTCTTATCTACGATCAAGGATTTGCCAATAACAAAGGCTTCTGTCCCTTCGGTGGATCCAGATACAAAAAAAAAGGTATCCTTCTACTGGGCGGTTTCTTACCCTATTGTTTAGAATGGAACTTGCCTTCTAGTTAATTGCATTAAAACTATGGAACTTTTGGAATCTTTTCCATCAACAAAATCTTATATCTAAAAAATGAAACATTACTGAACAGGTGGAGCGGGCCCTGTCCCATGTGGAGATGAAGAATAAAGAAGCAGCATATCAGGCCTGGTTAGGTTATTACAATTCAAGTAAACTGTTGGCTAGGGACAAGTACAGGCTTGTGGAGCTTGCTAATGATTTCAGCCGAAGCATGGGACTTGATAACCCTCCTGCCATCCCCAAGCTTGTTCTAGGCAAGATGGGCCTCAGGAATATCCCTGGTTTGCGCTCCAAATAGTTTTGGCAGCTAAACAGTGACTCTGAAACTTGGGAAAATCCAGGCAGAGGATCTCTGTATGGAAACATGATTTGCGAATTGGCGAAATATTTCTGATGAATGTGGATTTGCTCGTGCAAAATAGGTTAAAGCCCCACATTTTTTTAACATGTAAATTCCTAAATTGAGAAACAAAACCTTACAAGACCTTGTAGGAGCAAACATATATTTATTTCCAGTTTCTAAGCTTAATCAAGCAATAGGTTTTATTTCTCCTTCAATGAGTTACAGATCAATTTTTAATAATTCTCTTCCACTATCTTCCTCATCCCGACACCCATCATTTCATTGTGCAGCTCACTTATCTCTTTTCCCTCCTGTTTTTTTTTTTGACACAATCCCTCTTCTGTTTCTACTCATCATTAATTCAATATCCCAATAACCACCGCTCTCGATCATCCTTCCCGGTGGAATTGATTAAATATGGGATTAATATATTTATTATTATTATTATTTTTTTAGGTATGGATGATTCGGCTTCTAAAAAAAGGATCACCAGCACCTTTCAGTGGTCGCAAATACAATGACATCACCAAAAGCCTTAACATCATTAGTGAAACAAAATGCTAAGTGCAAATCCTTTTTCCAGCTATGAAACAATAATATTTTTTCATCTATCTTTGGCGGGGGTATTGCTACAATATTGACCTTTAAGCAAGAGTTGATAAAAGCAGCTCTTACAATGAGCTTGTGCATCAAAATCTCTAATACACCCGTGTAAAAAAATCCTCTGAAAATAAATTTATAACATTGCAAAATCCTAGATTCTAGAACTACGAGCTTCTACATCAGTGGAGTTACAATGTGTTTGAGCCCTACAATTAAAACTAATCACCGAGTCCTGAGTCCTGCATCTCCCCCTTCGATCTGCTACATCCATGTAAACAGGGCAGGTTAGAAAATGATATATAGTGTACAAACATGCATGAGCCAGCAAGAATGGGCGGCCATCAAACAAGTATCAGGTGATTCCCACAAGTTCTCCCTTTTATAAATGAGGTGAGATCACAAAGGCCTGGTAATTAGCTGGTTTCTCATCATAGTTTCCCCCACCATCATTAACTGCTTGGTTCAGAAATGCGAGAGGCGGGAAATCCTCATCCTTTAACTGATAATTCCTTTGGGCCACTGATCTGGCAATAAAATCAAATGCCCCTGTTAAGATAATACATCAAAACCATCACAAAACAATCCCAGTGAAATAATAAGCAACTAATAAACAGAGGTCCACTAGTAAATCACAGTCCCATCATATACATATATATAGTACTGCTATATGATGTGACTGCAGAATAGAACATCAGGTCATCACCTATAAGTATATTGTCATCTAACTATAGGTTTTGTAGTCTTAAAGGCAGAAATGAATTGATATTGTAGAACTACCTCAGTACTATAATTCTAAAACACTGCCACTTATCCACATGCAACTTGGCTTTCAGGGCCCCTGCAATTCAGAAACCTTGTACTTAACAAACAAAATGATGACTACCTCTGCAGATGAGGCGATGAAGGCTGATCTGGTGAAGACCGCTGGCCAGAGCTGCCATGAAACCTTTGGTCCTCAAACGCCCCACTTGATCGACTTAACTCATTTAAATGTGGTACCTCATTTACACCTGAGAAACCAACCGGTCCAAGAGATCCAAACTCAAGCTGTTCTGCAGGAGAACCAAAACCAGCACTATGATCATAAGGATATAGCATGACAACAGGTGGATAGGCAGGCCCATTTGATGAAACTCCACCAGGATTTATGGACTGTAGTGGATACATGCCATATGACAAATTGGCAGAACCGCTTTGTGAGGAGCTTGAACGGATTGGACCATTCTGAGACTGGTATGAAGGGAAAGTATCATGTCTATGTGAGCTCCATGTCCTATCAGTTCGGTTCTCATTTGCTGCCAACCGATCCAGCCTTGAGTTTGACTTCTCAGCCTGGCTGCGACTGTGGTTGCGCCCAGCAGCTCTAGGCTTTGAATTAGAATTCCAGTTCCCTTCCCTGTCACCATGGTGCTCACTTCTATCATAGCTGTAATTTCCCTTCCTGGTATTAGTAGAATGCCGCTCCCGAACAGATACCTTCTAAAACAAAACAAAAGAAATTGTGAAAAGAAATCTAAAGAGATCAGCAATAGCAGAACCTATAGAATTTCACATCAGCAAAAATGCAGAAGAAATTTAAGATCACTAAATGACATTCAGTAAATTGATGAGAATCCTCAATTGTTTTAATGGCAATAGATGAGAAGAAAAACACAATTTCTAAAACTTCAAGGACTCTATAACATCACCTATAGTAGTAGCAATAGACAGAGAGCAGATACTTTGATAGTTTAAGAAACCAATGTGTTAATCAATTTAGAGAAGCAAAAGGCTTAGGTGGTATAATCCTTTTCCTTACACATTGGTCTAAATCAAGTGGAAAACTATAAAGTATACAGGCATATTTCTTTTCCCTGCAATATTTAACCAATGTCCAGCGAAATACACCCTACCAGTGTCCACTATTACAAGTAAGAGCATGTCACAACGAAAGATTGTCCAACCAGTGGACCACAAGTGCAGAGGCAACAGTGCTGTAAGGAATGTGTAAGATGTGCATGTTAAACACAATTGAACAGTAATAAAGGTTACTATTACAATCAGATGAAACTCTCAGGCCAAGAACATGACTAATATATTCCAGTATAGAAATAAAAACATAAAAACCCACTAAATCTAGGAAAGTAGCTTACAGGATTCGGTAGGTAGGTTCCAGTCCCACTACGATATCTTGGCAGTTCATCAACATAATGTTGGTAAATACCAGTAGGTCTATTAGAAACTGATTGTAGGGGAGCAACAGGAACAAGTCGTGGCCCATAGCTCATAAGCTGAGTAAAAAGGTTCATGTTGGTTGAAAGAGGTCTCCCATGACCATCCAATGGAAAACGGCCCTGTAAATATACAGGTGGCACCATAAGAGGTGAAGGATAAATCAAAGGTGAAGGATACCGTGAATTTTGACAAAACCGCCCATATTGCAAGTTTTGCCAGTGGCTGGCAAAATCACTATTAAGAATGTCAGTTTTGTGCTTCAATGGCTCAACAGGAGCAACCCTTCCCATAGAATTAGAAGTACTCAACACCTCAGATTGATCAAGTCCCTCAGATGAATCAAAATTCTGACCAGAATCACTGTTATCTACACCCTCCTCAATACTAAATTGGCTTGATGATGCATCAGAAGTTCCTGCATCAGTAGGAAAATTGTACACTGGAAGCATTACTAATGGAACTGGTGGCCCTGTAGGATAAAATGCAAAAGGAAGAACCCCTGAATTATCTGTATTTCTTTGTCTTGAACCCGGACCTAAAAGCACTGGAGCAATAGATATCAATGACTCAGATCCACTAGCCTGTGCTGTTTCAAATCCAGGAATCTGATGCCTCGGAACATGCACAGCAGCAGATTGAGGTCCTATGCTTCTTTCAGTTTCAGGGCCCATGGTGGACAGTGGATTCCAGTCTTTGTTCTCATCATCTGCCTGATTAGAGGAATGTTCAGAGACATTCTTACCTTTCCCATGAGCAGCAGATGGCACTACAGAAGAAGATGTTTTCCTATTTCTCTTTTCCCTTGTTGATTTTGATGCCTTTGCCGGTGATCCTTCCCACGAACTCTCAGAAGAGGTTCTACTTCTTAAAGAGCTAGTATTTACAGTAAGAAAGGACCTTGAACTTGTGATTCTGTCATCAAAATAAACTTCAGTACCTCTGTTTTCTTGAATTGGGAAATTATCTATATGATCTTCCCTCATTGAGCCACGGGTTTCTTTACTGAACTTCTGTTGAACTCTTGAAGAGCTAACAGATCCACTTATTCGGGAAGAAGGAACAAAGTTATAACTAGCTGAAGTGGATTGCTGCTTATCATCTGATTGATGAGTTTCAAAGCCTCCATTGTCGAGATCAAACCCACTGGTGGAGCCCCTCTCTTGCTCATGCCAGAAATCATGATCAACCTCAGTTGGGCTCATTTCCATGGAACCGAAATTCTCATTACCAGGTTCAACTGAATCTTCTGTATTTGAGGGCAATCCAATGCCAGGAAAATAATGGGTTAATGGTGAAGAAACCAAGCCTTGAGGAAATTGCATATTTGCGCCCCAGGGATTATCCATCATGGGAATATTTGTGGGTACCATTCCACCCAAGTTTCTCTGAGGAGCATATCCCATTGAAGCTAGAACAGAAGGTGAGATTGGAAGAGGTATGTGACTTGACGCCAGATTCAGTGGGAGATGAACCTGTCCATTAAAACCAAGACCAGCAGAAGATGCCATTAAGTTCACAAAATCTTGCTCTTCCTGATGCATCCCTTGTGTTGCAAGGACAGCATATTCTTCAACAGCAGCACCCATGCCCAACTCATCATGATAACTATTTGAAACACTGTTTGAATCAGCAGCAACATCAAGGCTTTGTCGTGAGGTATGTCTATTGGATGAAGGATCATTAGTTGAAGATCTAATACCATGGCTTCCCAAATTATCAGATTCCAGGTTTTTCCTCCTGCTGTTATTTAACCTAGCAGAGGAGGTCTGGCCTTTTCCAGTTTCTTGGGCTTTGTTACGTCTTCCTTGAAAAGAGACATCACCAAAAGTCTCAGTAAGCTCGGGACTAGAGCGTGTCCTTGCAAAAATATACCTTCCCTGAAGATCACTGACCAAGTTATCAGGTTTAGAGCTTCTTTGACTTTTATCTACATTTGGGCCCTGATTGGAACTGCTTTCCCTTCTAGACTGATCAGAGGTCCTTGTGTTGTTCGAGCTAACATAAGACTTTTGGGTTTGTGTACGAGAAACTACAGAAGCATCACTGCTTCTGGATGAGCTGTCCAAGTGACAATTACCATGCTGGGAAGGAACACTGCGTGAACTGTGCACCACATCACCTAGTGCTTCACGACAGGAAGTTTTGCTGTTTGAATTGTTCCTAATATTGTCAGACCCATGTGAGAGGTCAGGGGTTGACAATCTCAAGCGCCACAACTCGTTCCTCGGTGCATCAGGTCGCTGACCACTACCATGTCTGTCCCAGGTGTTCAAAAAGAATTGATTTACTTCAAAGTATATGTCTTCCTTTGGGCAATCAAGTAACCTTGCAAGCTTTTTAGCGCCAAATGCAAATGCACTGCGTATCCTAAAGAAATTACCTGGAAAATATATGCATTATTTAAAGAAGTAAAGTTACTATACAAAATGATTAATAGAACTGAAGAAGTTTCAAACTAAAAGGAAAAAACATGAGCATAGTAAAGCAATAAATTTTCATCAAAGGAATTAAATGTTTACATGAAAAATTGAACTCCAATCATATATACTATGCCTCAAGACATAGCTGCTCTAGTGTGCATAAAATATAATGTTTCACACTCACTGTTATTTTTTTTTTCTTCATTTCAGTCACCTTTTATAATTTTGCCTCAACATGCTATCTTCTTAACCATGCAACTACATCAAAATCCTGATTACTTTAAAACTTATTATCCTAAACCTTGCAATATATTTGCCATATCATAGCTCTAAGCATGTACAAAGGTCTTCACAAAGTGAATAATGGACCATGAAAAAATATCATGACTAGAAGCATAGCCATGCTAGTTAGTGTACACAAAGACTCTCTAGAAGCATAGCCGTGCTAGTTAGTGTACACAAGGACTCTCCATTAAAAACTGTAGTAAAAAAAAAATCTAACTAAATCAGTTGTAATGCCTCCAATGTTCCCTTATGCAAAAACATTGAAAAGATGTGTATACATAGTTAATAAGGGCTGCACAAAAATTAACCAAACCGATCAAACCGAATTGATCTAATTCAATCCAAATCAAAAACCATGGTTTAAAATATTTCATAGTTGGTTACGATTTTAAAATTTTTATAAACCGAATTTTTTGTTTGGTTTTGGTTTAAGAAAATAAGAATTTAGTTAAACCGAAATGAACCAATAATATAATAAAACTATATATTTTTTAGATATGTACTTTACTAATACGCAAATTATTCTTTAAATTTTTTATAAGTTAAAGATATCTACTGAATTTCTATATTTTAGATGACTTTTATGTTATTATTTTGATCCCTAGTAATTTCTTGGGGAATATTTCATTCTAGTTTATTATCATTATGCTATAGAATTTCGAGTACACAATCTGAAATTTATCTTCTTTTTTTTAATTTTATTTTATAGTATTGAGAAAGTTGATTGTTATCTAGTAATATGATTTTATTTTAATGATTGTTAAATTTCTATGATCTCTTCGATTTTTTTTTTTTTTTTACTTTTGTCAAATCGATCAAACCAACTATTCAAACCGAATCCAAATAGTTTTGGTTTGGATATTTTTTAGTATTACTTGGTTTGGTTAAAAGTTGAATATTTAAAAACCGACTTTATTGATTTGATTAAAAACATTTACTCTAAACTGACCAAACCGAACCATGAACACCCCTAGTTAATATATAAAGAAATAATGAAATTGTAAGTGCAACTAAAATTGTATATATTAGTCATGGTTGTGAAAACCGGACCGGCCTTGCCGGTTCAACCGGAAGCCGGTCCGGTTTAGCCAAGAATCTGGAAAATCTAAAAACCAGAGAAAACCCGACAAACCGGTCAGGCCAGCCCGGGTTTTCTGGGTTAATTGGGTCAGAGGAAAATTTTGCCAAAAAAAGAAGAAATGAAGTATTTGTTGATATGCGTTAACTAATGAAGGGATAAGACTTCTTTAGCAGAGCCAACATATTTGCCACCAATGAACACTGATGGAACAAAAGGATTGCACCCTAAGCCTCTTAAAGCTCACTCCATTTCTCTTCCATTGACGTGTCAAGCTCATGAATTGCAGTGGCTTGCACCAAGTTCATAAAAAAGTGTTGATGAATATCATGAACTCTTGGTGAATATCACTGCAGCCCTTGTTGATGCCAAGTCTCTCACTCTATCCATTATTCAATTTCTCAAAAACAAATAGTGATAATAGTTATAAAACTTTGTATGCTTTAAATTCACTAACAAATGAAAAAATTAACTTATGTTTCTATACAATACAAGAAAAGAAGAAAGAAGAAAGAAAGTTGGCTGAGATATAAAACTACTAAGGCAAGTAAAGGAAAAGCTTTGTGTGTGTTGAAGCTGATGAGCTACGATAGACTTTTGATATTCTTCAGACCGTTTAATTTAGCCAATTACAGTAGTTGAGGTTCTTAAAGTATTATCGGTCAACTAAATAGCCACAGCTTTTGTTTTACAATTACAATTAGATAAGATAGAGAGCAATAATAAGTCAATAGCCACTAACTAGTGGAGTATTTATTTGGTATCTTTTTAACAGGCGTGAGAGAGAAAATAATTAATCATTTTCATTTATATTTCCTAAACCAATGGTTATAGGATTGTGCTGCACTGATATAATTATTTAAAACAAAAACAATTGAGCATATATGATATATATATATATAAACAATAGTTGGTAAGTTTTCTAATTTGCAAGAAGTCAAGAACACACACCAAAAAAAAAAAAAAAAAAAGCATTATCGGTGTTAGTACCCTGCATATATGACAATGAAAGCGAGAAGTATTTTAGTGAGATATTGAAATTATCATTTAGTTCCTTACTAGAAATTACCCATTTTGTAACTTATATAGTCTTGCATTTCAAGTAGTTAATACAAAAATAATGATCAAATACATCAAATCTCGTATAAATAATATCATATATTTTTTTTAACATATAAATAATAAATATATGATATTATTTAAAATTCCGGTTCGACCCGTAACCTTCTGCCTTCACAGGTTCTAAGATCGGACCGAGTTTGAAAACATTAATATTAGTTAATATATTAGTATTTAATATTGACAATGAGTACATTGAACAATATATGTATACCAAAATATATAAATAATTATTAATAGAACTATTCAATGATAATTATAATTTAACATTTAGGTTTTCGTTTGTTTTGCGAAAAATATTTTTCAAGAAAACATTTTTCACATTTTCTAAAGTTTGAAAGGATTTGGAAAATTAGTCAACGAAAAATATTTTCATGATCAATGGAAAACTAAGCTATTTTTAAGAAAAATGACTTCTTCTTCTTACAACGGAAAGTCATTTTCCGAATTTTGACAAACTCATTATAATAAAAGAAAAATACATAAATATAAATTTATTAATCCGCCGATCACTAATACTCACCATCGATGACCACTGCTGGCCGCCGGCGACCACCGACAACCAACACCAATTACCGGCAATCATCAAATTTACTATTTTTATATATTTTTTTTCTCATATTTAACAATAAATTTTTAAAAATATGAAATTTTTATAAGTTTAAATATGTTTATACTCTTATAAATTGAAATTTTTAATATTTTTTAACTAATTTTTAATATTGTAACTAAACAACAGAAAATTAATTTTTTGAAAAATATTTTTTCAAGAAAATATTTTTCAAAGACAAGTTATTTTCCGCGAAACAAATGGAGCCTTATATTTAAAACATAAAATGATGTCAAAGTAAACAAACAATGATAACTTTCATAATATATGAAAAAACAATATGTGAGTTATAAACATTCAAATAAATAGAATAGTAAGATTTTACCATTGAACTCATAAAATCATATTGATTTCACTATTGAAAACGATATTTTTAACTCACATGAATTAGTGTTTATATACATTTTGAACCTTACAATATTTATAACATGTAAATGATAAAGAGTCAACTCACATCCTCAACACAATGGCATGGGAGGCAAATGACTTTTCAATTAAAATAATGAATCTCAATGCTACTTCAGCAATTTGTGATAGACACGCAAAAAGGGTATTTTTCATGGCGGAGGCATTGAAAAGGATAGCAAAAATTTATATGAAAACTACCACAACCAGAGTTTTATTTAAATACCTTTACTGACACTACGTCCAAGGTTGTTGTTTACACGCAAAGGATCAATAACATTGAAGTGCTTCGACATGAAAGGTTGCCCTTGATTTTCTTGTCCACCCGGCAAAACAGCATATACAGAACTGCAGGCCTCAAGGAATAATTTGCTAAGTAGTAACTCTCCACCATCCTTTCGAGGAGGTTCCGCTGCAAAGCATTTCATAAAATACTTGATATTGGTAAGTTGGCAGACAATTAAAATGCTCATTGAAACATCAATATAAGTGTCTTCAAGCAATTAAATATACCTGTTACATCTGGAAGTGAATTAATGGGTACAGGACCCCAGAGGCTAACACAAAAATTGTCCCAATCAAACTTACTGAAGAACTCAAGAAAACGGTAGAGGACCTAGACATGCAGGGAAAACATCAGAAAAATGATCAGAGGAATGCAGCAGATAAAAAGGTAATGTATGAAAAACCACCTCGAGGGGTCCAGCAAAGGAGTTATTGAAAACATGAAATATATAAAGAACTAGGGTTTCCAGTGCATAAGTGGAAATCAATCCGTGGTGAGCTCCCAAAATACGACTCTCATAATAACACCACGCCTTAATCAATATAATGCTCTTCTTGAATAAATGATTTTGATTTATCAAATTATCAACCTACAGAAGTAGAAATCATGATCAGTGACCAAATTTTATCACAGTTTGCAGTTTCCTAGAAAAAAGTTTCTATGCAGACGTTCATAACAGACTACTAACCTCCTCAAGGAAACAAAGGGTGCATAGCCCACCAAGCTGATTAAACGATACATCTACCACAATATTTTCCACAAGACACTTTATTATCTTCACCTGTACATATTTTCAAACAGAAAAGATGATAAATGCATCAACAAGAATTATACCGTATAAGACAAAAATGAAGTTATTCAGTAATTTTTCATTGAAATTTCACAACACATCTATAATAGCCAACAAAATCTTAAGAAAAAGCATCTTCTCAGATAAACAACAAATCCACCTTTGTAATATAGTGTCCAGACCTGGATAGTGATAAATGATGCTTAACATTCAACATAAACAAATAAAAACAAAAAGCTTCTAGAACATTAAAATGATAGGCATCAAAAGTTGTAATTGCAATTGTAGGAGAGATTCATACATTATTTCCTATTACTCTCATTATCTACACTTCTTTCCGTATAAAAGTTTACTCTTTAAGTTTTTGGGTATCATTTACTCTTTAAGTTTTTGGGTATCATCATTAGAATGAATAGCAATTAATTATCCTCTCTACAAGACAACAGGTATAAACTATATTTAAAAAAAATTTCAATGTAAGATCATGTCGATACAATTACAAGACCTAGAAATATTCACCAAACCCACTGATTACCAGTCCAAGATAGCTGGACAAAGTATTTGGATGGGCTAATGCCACTCCATAGATTTCAAAATTAATCAAGAGCAAAAGGCACCAAGACCATTTGTTGCTTAAGGAAATCATGAAAGAGTGGAGGGTCTCGAGCACCAAGGCACCTAGCACCTTTGGCTCAGGTGCTCAACTATGCAGTGCCTAGTTGAAGTCACCTCACTAGGACCTAGATGAGGTGCTTTGGCAGCTTCTTGTCATGCCAGGACAACAAGTCAAGCACCTGCCTTGCCTTCAAAAACATTGGCAATAGCTAAAAGATTCCCTTCTTTAAAAAAAAAAACAAAAATGGCAAGGAAGAGGAGATGACTAGAATGAAAAAAAATGTAATGGGCAATAGAAAGAACCTACTTCTGCCTGAATGTACTGAACCTCTTTCACACGGAATTCAGCATTCTCGTTCTTCTCCTCATTCTCCAGCATATCACGAACTTGATGAGCCCATGTTTCTTTCAAATTTTGATTCTTACTGAAAGCAGTTAAGTCGATGTCCCCATCAGGCAAATAAGTCTTAAGAGGTACAGACCCAAAAGTGAACACCTGTAGATAACAACAATTATTGGGTAAATAACAATGCAAAGGCTCAAACATTTCTGCAACAAGGTAACAACTGAAAGCATTAGTCCAATATCACTACCAAAAAACGAATACTCAAATCTCTACTGAAAAAAAAAAAAAAAAAAAAAAAAAAAAAGAGCTCAAATCTCAGTCCCATCTTTTGTTCTTTCCAATTAGCATACACCGTTTAGCGAATTGCCAATATTAAACTACCAAGTCCCTCACTGCCTTCAACTTGAAAACAGTAATATCACACTCAATCCCCCTTTTCACTTAGCTTCCATCAAGCACGTTAGATCACTTCCTTGACTTGCACATCTGAGCAACACCAATTACGTCTCCGCTTCAATAATCATGCCATAAAGATGAGATGTCGCTCCATATCTCCTCACCATGATCATACTTTCCCAAGTGGAAAAAACCCCTCATCTCCATTTAATTAACAACAGCCTCATAATCCAAAATTAGTAGATAAACTGGCAATGGCAACGCAAACGGAGACATGCAATGTACCTCGCAAGGAAAGCACTTCTTAATGAGCCGCTGCACATAATCTGCAACAGCATTTCTTCGCTCTTCCGAGGGCTCGTTTGGCTGAATGCAGGCAATGAGCTCTGCTGTTCTCTCTTCCGCCTTCATCCATCGCTCCGAGTCAAGCACTCGGATCACAGAGGCCGCTTCATTGGGCAGTAGGCCGTTTGGCAATAGCCTCTCATGCTCGCCCATGCAATCCTAGGCCCTTTCCCTTCTCTTACCCGTTATGCAATAACTAATATCCAAAACCAACTCCTACCCCAAAACAAGTGAGACCACCTACCACAACAACAACAACAACATATGTATAGACAGGAAAACCAGGTGTAATACAGCAACAAAAAGCAAATAAATAAATAAAGAACTAGTTGATTAGTTTTCCCAAATTGTGATTCTCGGGAGAATCCGTTGCCAAAGATGGAAACTTTCCGATTAACAAACAAGCCCCATATGCTATTATCTTTTCAGTACACAAATGGCAACTAGTGTAATTTCCGCCCAAATTTTGGGTTTGGTTAAGTAGAGAAACCTAAAGAAAATTTCAGGGAAGGCACTTCAATTTCCAAAAATGTTTAGAAGTATCCAGCAAATAGATTGAGGAGGAAGGTACAAAAACAATGAATGAAATCTATAAATTATATAAACAAACAAAAAGAAAACCCTAGAAATCAGATATTAAAAAAAAAAAAACTAAAAAGGTAAAGAAATAGAGAAACTAAATTGGGGATTAAAAAAAAAAAAGGACGCTGTCAGATTATCAAAACCCTAACGGAAACTCTTGAATCCTGGATAATGATGAGGTGTAGTGTCGACGAATCAATAGTGATACTAAAAGCGCAGTTGCCGGAATTGAATATTAAAGCATTGATTAATGAAATGATGCAGGAAAGAGGGATGGAGATGATCAAATATTAGGTTTTGTGAATATACAGAGAAAGAGAAAATGAGAGAGATAGAGGGGGTGTTTGGTTATAAGAATTAGGGATTGTGGGGGCTAGTGCCTATGGCCAAATTGTGCATTTGAAGGGCTTCGATTTTTGTAGTTTTATTTATTTATTTTTAAATATAAATAACATGATTTTAATATTGAAATTTATCTATACTGTATATAAAATTTATATTGAAAGCAATGTCCCCATCTTAAAATATGTGAAGACAAAGAGTAAGAAATTCAATCGGAATCAAACTAAAATCGAGCCATAACTTTAAATAATATCATATATTTATTATTTATATGTTAAAAAAATATAATTAAAATTAGCGAACGTTAATATAACAATTAATGAACATTAATTAAAATAAATATAAATTAAAATTACTTATAATAAATTACGGCAAATTAACTTATTAAGTTGTCATTTTCAGCCAAATTTAAATGGATCCCACTACTCGGTGGTAAAAGTTTAATTGAATTTGTATTTTTCTACGTAAAATATATAAATTTGAATATTAATACGCTTAAAATGGTGAAATGGTGAATGGTAATTTCAAACTCAAAATAAGTTTTATGCTAAGAAAAGTGAGGGAGAAAAGTAATTTATAACACAATGAAAAAATACAAAGTTAAAATATGATATATATTGAAAGGCTCATCTTTTCATTACTAATAAAATAGTCAATGAGATTCTCTCTTACTTACGCAAGGGTTGCAAATCCAAGGTCTGGACTTGGGTTCAACATATGTATGCCAATTTGGTTTTGCAATTTGCCGAATTTTCCCCTATGTCTTGGGAATCCGGTTTTAGAGCTTACCCTGATAGGTCTAGAGATCGATTTCTGGTTTTTTCAGTCTAAGTTTGAGAACTATGATTTAAAGGTAAAACTTTTAAATTGCTGATTGTTAATTAAAAAATAAAATTGACCATCTTATTTTTAAATTGATTGATTTAATATTTCTTTAATTAAAATTATTATTTTATTATCTTTTGTACCTTAATAAAAATAAAATATATTAAGAAATTAAGAAAAATCCTAATACATATAAAAATTATAATTCTAAATAGTTTCACTATAATTATACATTAATGAGATCACTATTTCTCTCATAGTTATATTTGTTTCACTATGTCAATCTCTCATATTCTTTCAAGAGTTTAATATCTCGTATTCGACATGGTATGTCCTCTCATTTTTAAATTGATTGATTTAGTGTATATTTAATTAAAATTAAAATTATTATTTTTTATTTTATTATCTTTTGTATCATAATTAAAGACAAAATATATTTAAAAAATTAAGAAAAATCTTAATACATATGAAAGTTGTAATTCTAAATAGATTTACTATAAATACATATTCATGGTATCACCATTTCTCTCAAATTCATATTTGTTTTACTATATCAATCTCCCATATTCGTTCAAGATATCAATCTTTCATATTTGACATGGTATATTTTATAAAGATTTTTTTATTAGTTTTAGTTCAATGTTTTTTGTTTTTACACGTTAATAGCTTAATTTCATATTTATATATTTATTTGTATAAATTAATTCTTCCAATATATTTTTTTTATTAGTTTTTAGTTCAATTTTCATTGATTTTACATATTAATGTCTTATTTTTATATTTATATATGATGTATTAAATTTATATGCATTTCAATAATATTTGTTTTGTTTTTATTATTATTTTAGGCTGATGATAATTTATAGTTTTCTTATATATATATATATATATATATATATAAGGAAAGACATTGTCTTTATTTGTCTAAGTTTATTTATAGTGTGCATGTAATTTTTTTTTTTTTTTAAGGATTTAGGAGTTAGATTTAATAATTATAGTGCCCTTTAATAATTTTGTTCTCAAGTATAAAAAAAAAAAAAATTGACATAGGATAAAAGGAAAATTATTTTTTTTCATTATTAAATTTTACATACAAATAGATTTTACATAAATATGAATTATTAAATTATTACTTTAATTGTTTCATTATTTATAGTTTATTTTATTGATTGAATATAAATAATTTATCAACAAACTAAAATTTAAATTTTTTTTTGTTGACTTAATTTTAATTTTCATAAAATTTATTACATTTTTATTTGATTATTAATTAAAATATTTTTATTTCATAATATATTTAATATTTGATAATATATAACTACGTTTTAAAAACTTATAATAATCACATAAAACGCATGTGCGTAAGTAACTAATTGAGAAAGAAAGAGAGGACAGGTGAATAGAATCTAGGTTATGGAGAAAGGAAGAGAGATAGATTATAAAGAGAAAAATATTAAATTAATAAATAATAATAACAAAAATAGTACTAATAAATAAATTACTAATAATTTTATCTCAAATAAAATAATAATTTGATGCCTGATAAATGATAAGAGCATCTTAAATTGTACTCTTTATTTTAAATAGCATATTTTGTCTAATAAATAGCATTTTAGCTAATATTTGAATATAAAGAGTAAAAAATGTTACTCAAATCCAATTGACTATCTATATTTTGCTCTTTATGTTACTTTATCACATAAGTATTAATGTTTTAAAATCAAATAACTTATAATAAATAGAGAGAAAAATATTTTTAAAGAAACAAACTAATAGAAAAAGATAACATTAATTACAATTATAATAAAAAGTAAAGTTTTGCTCTCTAGAGTAAATAGTCAAATCAACTTTTTAATTTATATTTTGAAAATAAAAAGGTTATTAGAGTCGTTTTTATTAAATCATTATTTATTATAGATAGTTTATGTTAAATAAAGAGTTCTTTGGAGATGCTATAATATAATTGTGAATTATAATAATTGATTAATGGGCCAATACTAAGAGCAAAATGTAGTTATGGCCTTGGCCTAATTGCATAAAAAATGAATGACCCATATGAATTTTTGGATTAATAAATGCCAATCAAATCTTTTAATGATATAAATCGGCTTATTAGAACAACATATCAAATATAATAATAAGAATAATAAAACAATAAAGTAAATAGAATAGAAGAGATAGAGATAAAATATGTAGAGAGAAAAATGGCTCAAAATTCTTATTATTATATTAACTATAGCTTCTTTTATATAGAGGAATAATTATGATTTTAGTGTATATAACATTACTGAAATAACTTTATACTATAATCTCTCTAAAATATATATTTAAGGATATTTAAATAATATCAACATATAATAATTTATTTATAACAATTCCCCTTGGATATTACTTGCGCCATGAATATGCCTCGTTAAAAATCTTGTTAGAAAAACTCAATGGAAAAAAATATAGCTAAGGAAAGTAGTATAATTCATGGGTTTTTTTTTTCTTTTTGTTATTGCACAGATTGTCTCATTAAAACTTTTGGTCAATAAAATCCTATGGGATAAAAACTTGACTAAGTAAAAAGAGTACAATTTTATACTGATTCACTCTCCCTGATGAGGACAACATTTTAACATGGTGTATACCAATTGATGAAATAATGTCGTTCAAATATCACATTAGGTAAAGACTTAGTAAATAAGTCTTCTAAATTGTCACTCGAGCGAATTTGGTGGATATCTCTTATGAAGTTAAAGAATATCGGTGAAATATATATGTTTAATTCGGTCACCCTTGATATATCAACCTTTAATTTGTGCAATGAAAATTGCATTATTCTCAAACAATATAATGAGAGCATTTTTATTGAGATACTTCAGAACTATAAAAATATTTATACAATTACATTATCATTATAAGTAAATACATACCCAGTTTAAAATCTATCATTATCTGAATCAAACAAATAATCAGCATCTGCATGTCAATATCAAATATGAATTATATGAAAATATAACCAAATCAATAGTGCCTTGAAGATAACACAATAAGTCTTTTACACCACTCTTAAGTCTCTTGGTAGGTGCAAAGCTATACCTAACTAAGAATTTTATCTTGCAAATTGTATCAAGCATAATATTGCATTTGCAGGATACATGAGTATAACTATAGTACTTAAATATGGTACTTCAAGATCAATTAATGACTCTTTGTTATCTTCTTTAGGTATAAAAATGGTATTTCTTTACTTTTAGTGAGCTAATACCATTAGTGTGCTTAAGGGAAATGATTTATCTACGCAAAATTGTTTAAGTACCGTTTTCACATAAGTAGACTGGTATATTATGACTCATTTAGGGATAAATAATCGATCTGCAAGCCTATACAAAATTTTATTTCTCCTAAATTCATATCGAATTCATTTTTCAAATAAGTATATTTTTCTTTGAGTTCACTAGTAGTCCTATTTAGATTATTAACATATACTACAATAACATAACCATTATGTAGTCTTTTATGATTACATATGGACATAGTGTATTATTCATATATCATTTTTTCAATAAGGATTTAATCAAACGATAATACCACATACGTCCATATTGTTTTAATCCATACAAGGATTTATGCAATTGATGGAATACATGTCACGTGTTTGATGTACATTCCTTTATAGTATCTTTAGTTCTTCTGGGACTCTCATATAAATATCATTTTCACAATGCGCATATCAAGTATTTCTTTAACTGCTATACTAATCAAGTATTGAAATGTGGTCATATTCATAAGAGAATAATAAGTTTTCTCATAATCAATACTAGGTCTATGCGAAAAAACCCTGGCAATTAGTCTCGATTTATATCTTACCACTTCATTATTCGTATTACACTTTTGGACAAACACCTATTTATACCCAACTAGTTTCACATTTTTGGAGAGTCAGCATAACAGGTCTAAATACCATGTGTTTAGAGAGCGAGTATAGCTCAACCCAAATTGCCTCTTTCTATAATGGCTAGTCATATCTATGCTGACATTTAATTATATACATAGGTTATGGATCCAGATTATCTCTTAAAACAACAAAAGCTACTGTTGAGGCAAATTCATTGTCGACGATAAATAAATTTTTATTAAATATTTATCCTGTATTTACAAAATTAATAGAGATCCTATAATTTTCATTCATATGATCATCAACTCCAAGAGCCATGTTTGGAGGATCTAATTATTTCATTATTTCAGTATGTGTGTCAATATTGACTATAACTCTATGACTGAGATATTCCTCTTCAAGAGGCTTCTCTTCATGATATTTTCTTAGTAACATTGCTTTTCTTTTCCATAGATTTTTCTCTTTAATTCCAATTTACTGTCCACGCTTTTGGAGTGTGTTAAACTCGATTGATTTTTTATTTTCAATATGAGTCACAACTCTTACTGAGGTATTAGCAGCTGGAATATGATACTTTGTTACTCTTTTAGAATCTATAAAATGCATATGACAGTTAAGTTACAATTTGTTGCAACTATATTATTTTATGAACTTTTAGTTCACTCTGACTTGTACGTGGATCAAAACTGTTTAAACAGTATTCCTTTCAGGAAATTTCTCTACATTATTTAACATTAATATGTGTTTTTTTCTCCCCCTAATGTCGAAAAATGTGTCTTATTAAAATAAATTTCAAGTATTCTCTATGGACTCATTTTCGCACATTGAGATGGTATTATTAGTATATACATGGTACAACCAAAAACTCGCATATGAGAAATATTAGGCTAATATCCATGTACAAATTATAAATGGAGAGTATATATGATATGCATAATGACATGTCATATCAAACCTTCAAGGTTTTATTATTGAACTACAAATTCAATGCTTGAACTGCATGTTCAATACAATATATTTTTCATGTATACTGAAAATAAAATAATAACGAAATAATTCATAAATTTATAATGCACAAAATGATTCATAGATTATATGCACAAAACATAATCCAAATAATGATAATAAATGCAAAATTCTATCCAATTACTCATTCAGGGAATCTAGCTAAAAATTATTGATATTGAGTCGAGTTGTGTCTTTTGTGTAGATTGTTTCTCTTTCAGAGTTCTAATGATCTACTAAATGATCTATAACATTCACTTCAAGAATTATTGTTGTACAAGTGGGCCTAGTTTTTTGATATTTCATTAGCAATTTGTTCTTTTCGGTCACTAAAAGATAAGCAATAAGTTCAGAATATTTGTAAATTTTCGCTCTTTATACTGCTGCTGCAGGAGCATGTTAGAGGCATGAAAAGTAATATATGTCTTCTATAGCATATTTTGTTATATAACTTTATCAACACACAATTTCAGCTGTGAAGTGATTATAAACATGGTTCAATTGTATTCTGAATCAAGCTTAAAAAAAAACTTAATTAAGTGATCATGATAATCATACAATTTTGAAAAATTATACATGAATATATCTCAATATAAGACCCAATTCAAATTGTAATTAATAGCATTCACACTATTTATGAATATCAAAATTTAAGCAAATTAAATTCCTTTTTGTAACAATCATACAGTACTCATTAATGCATTTTGCATATGTGCAAGTATCAAGAAACTCAAATATATATCAAGTATCATAGCAATTCACTTGTGAATTTAATAAACTCACCAACACAATGTATAATAGGTAATTCACATGTTCATGAGAATTCATGACATACACTTATTTAATTTTAGTCACAAATTATAATACCGCAAAATAAATCATTATTATTAGACTATGTGCAATTAATATCCAAACACAAAGAGCATTTCCTGTTATATTTCAATTACAAAATATAAATAATATAATTAAATTTAAGAAAAATTGATATAATGAAAATAACAAAACTTTTTATATTTAATATTTGTGATCTCATCAACACAAAATTACCAAAGCATAAAAGAACAATTTCGAGACGCTAAATATATATGTCATGATGCTTATTATTAATCAATCATAAGTTAGCCTTTTGTAATTTTATGTATATATAACGTTGGAGAACTATATATATATATATATCCACAAGAGGGCCACGAGGGAAGTAATATATATTCAATAATATAGAGGTACGTCTTGTGTCCACAAACAAATCAATATCAGCCAAGAAATTTTATGGCAAAAGTAAATTGACACTAAGCCAGATTTTCGAGAAGCAATATAATATGTAATAAGAAAATCCAATAATATGATTTGTTTTATTGTTATTATAATCAACCAATCTATGTGTTCAACCAAAGTTAATGCACATTGCAAGTAACAATCAACGATTTTAAGAAATCGTTATATCCATTATCATCAACACTTACTTTTTGTTATTAATTTTGATTATTCATTAATAATATTTAGCGGAATTAAACGCGTACCTTAATGTGCATCTACTAGCCGAAATTAATATTGTGCCAATGGTAATTCATTCCCATAATTGATTGTACAAGTGGAGAGTCGCATGTATTGCTTCTTGCTTCATTGCAACCACTTGTAGCCTTCTTCTTTTTTTTCATTATTAAGTAATTCATTTTCATAATTGCTTGTGGCCTTTTCACCACCAAAAGCACCACCAATCTCAACATCGTTTGTTGGAATATTTACATTCACTATGCCACAGTCACTGCCTTGTGGCCCAATCCACTTGAAGATAGACTCAAGGAGTGAAGATAAAACTACTTAATCCTTGAGGCACTGAATTGTTTATTTCAATGACTTTTTGTAAAGCAAGGAGCAAATAACTCTTCCTTAACAATATATGTTTTAGGGAGAAATCTTAAATAATCTATTGTTTATCTCAATGATTCTCCGCATCATTATTGATCCATGATAGCCCAGCCAATTATGCCAAATAAATAAAAATAATAATTTGGATATGTAAACTTCTGATTTACTATCATATTTGTTTCAATTATACGTATATATATATATGTAATATAAGCCATAAGAGAAAGCAAGTAATTTCTCCAACACGCATTTTTTTTTCATTATGAATGTTGTAATATAGAGATATTTTATATTTTCCACAGTTGTTGTCTTGATGTGATATTCATTTCGGTAAATATCTTTAAAACTCAAATAATAATAAGTAATATGTTAAATATGATTATAATTAAATCAGTATGTAAGATATCAGTTTTTTAACAAATTATGATACTAGTTTTTCAGTAATTTAGGTCACTTAATTTTTCAGGAACTTAATGTACTAATTATTCATGAATTTATATTTTATTTAATTGTTTAATTAGTTTTTCAAGAACTATAGATAATACTAATTATTTGGAAATTGTAATAATTTATTTAATTCTACATAAATTTAGAATACAAGTTTTTCAAAACTATATTTAATTAATTAAAATTAAATATATCACATAATAATATCTAAAAAATAATAATAATAATAATAAAATATAATGCACCTACTGATACCATGCGTATATATAATCCATTTATTATTATGACAAAGTATAATCCATGCATGACAAAAGTATTAGAACTAATATTATTATAATATTATAGAACGAAAGTATAATCAATTTTTGTCGTCTTGCTTTGTTGTTGCAGCGACGTGGTTTTGGCCAAGATCTCTCTTGGCAGTAATCGGGTGAAGCGAGGTATCAATACCTTGGCTTTGTAATTGTTGAAGATGAAGAAGATAGGTTTTTGGCAGTAATATAATGGAACTGAGGTACTGGTGTATAAATCTCCAAACAAGGCACATGATTTTGTATAATTGTGTATTTCTTGATTTCGTGTATCAAATAAAAAAATAATAATAATCATCAATCAAATCTTATTAGATTTTAATTCGTGTATGAGGGCTAGTAACTCAAAGAAAATAGTATAATAAAATCATACTGATAACGTGTTATAAATCGATTTATTAGCACAACAGATCAAATACAATAATAAGAATAATAAAGCAATAAAGTAAAGAGAACGAAAGAGATAGAAAGAAAATATATAGGGAGAAAAATGACTCCAAATTCTTTTATTTGATAACCCTAGCTTCCTTTATATAGAATAATAGTTAGGATTTTAGTATATGCAACATTACTGAAATATCCTTATATTATAATTTTTTCAAAATATATACTTAAGAATGTTTAAGTAATATCTATATATAATAATTTATTTATAACATTTAAATATTTTTAAAATTAAAAGAAAAATACAGTGAGGCAAAATAAAATCACCTGAATGAAAAAATATACATAAATCATAACTCATTATAGTATATAAAGAAATAAATAAAATCATAAAATTCATATCTATGTTGAGAATATCTAAGAAAACCCCTTATCCCCTAATTTCCCTTTTCAAAGTTTTTTACTTTGTTGGACAATTTTTTCCTTTTTTTAATGATGACATCAATTGTGCATCAATTTTTTAAAGAAATTTTTAAGTATCTAAACATTAGTTTTATTCTCTTAAATATGTAGACTTTGAAATATTTTACAATTGATTACATTTTAGAGATTTTTGATACTAATAATTTTTTGTCAAGTGTGGGAGAATTTTCAATGGTACTTTTTATTTTAAAAAATATATGTTAAATAAATAAATAACATGTTAATTAATTTTTAAATATGAAGAGTGTAAATTATTTTTAAATCCAATGAACTCTTTAATTAAATAGGTGAGAAAATTAATATACAACAATAAATGAAAAAATTAATAAATAATCGGCATAAAAATTGTAAATTTATTGATTAAACTTAAAATAAATAGTGAATTTGACTCTCTGCTCTATTTTTAATTTAAATAACAAATAGCCCGTTGAACTTTTATTTTCTTGTATTTACTCTTTATTACATATAATTTAGGACATATAAAACACTCTACCTCTATTATGGATCGCAATAGCTATATTAGTCAGCATTAGTTGACATGTACTAAGATAAGAATTTAAAATAAGCAAAAAAATTTGATTATAGGCCAATGTTAATTAGTATGGTTATATTTGATAATGACATGACAAATGTTATTCACTTTTAATTTGATTTTATACATATGAGTAATTTTGATGATCAAAATTCTCCAAATATAATTTATATAAAAAAAATTTAAAGCTCATGTATTCAGTTGAACAAATTAAAATTTACACAATTAAATAAATTTCACTAAAAAATCAATATCATTAATTTTTGTACCCAAAACAAAATTTTAAAAACAAATTGTGACTTTAGTTTTGCTTCTTTCTTTTTATTTTTTTAGCATTTGAAGAGGGGAATTTAATATTAATGAGATTCAAATTATAACATTAATTTATAAAGTAGTCTCATCTTATCATGAGACTAAAACACCAATTTAATTTTACTTGTTGAATCCACCAACTGAACCAATACATTTTATATTATCATATGAAAAAATATCTCAATTTTATTTATTTTAATAAAGAAAATACGTAATAAACTGACGTGGCGTAAGTAAAGAGGCAAAGTCAAATTAGAGTTTAAGTTTTTTGAATTTTATTTGATACTCTAAAACAGAGGTCCTGAAATCCTAAATATGAAAACTGCCAAAAATGGCAGATTCATAACAATACACCATTATAAAATAATAATTTAAATAAGAAAAACGCAACAAACGACGCCTAAATCTGAGTTTCTTATTAAAAGTTACAATCAAATTGAAAAGTTATCATAAATAGAAAAACAGTTAATTTAGAGGCCCAAATGAGGAAATTTGATCGAAAAACGATGTCGGTCATCCCCAAAGGTTATGAGTCGGATTCATTTGATCATTTTTCTTTGGATCAAGTATCTGCAGGATCCAAAATCCCAACTGTCTCACTATTTTTTTTGCTTGGCCTGCTGCCTATCCAAACGGCTCATAAATCTTTCTGCAAACGCCTTCACGTCACAAACACACTAAAAAAAAAGCCTCCTTCCAATAATTCATAAAATAATATATGGATTAACGGATAATTTTATACGTCATCTTCACCTTTATACTTAATAACATCACAATCCATTTTCTTTAATTTGTAACACTAATATCATTAACTTTTATATATATATATATATATATATATATATATATATATTTAGATGATTATTAACCATTATACTTAATAACATCAAAATCTCTTATTTTTAATTTGTAACAATAATATCATTAACTTTATATTAATATTATAATTATAGTCATATTTATAATTTTCCAACAATATTTTCCAATAAAAAAAATGAACATGAATTCTACACCAAATCAAATTAAAAAAAAAATCTATATTATATTAAAATTTTGACTTTTTGTACAATTCATCCTCTATATTCGGTTTTTTTTTTTACTTTCTCCCCTTAACGTCATGTGATTCCCTACTATCCTCTCTCTCTTTCTTTTTCTATAATTTTCAACCTATTGTTTTCTTAAACCCTTCCTTAAAAAATACAAAAAATTATACAGTTCTACTTTTGTGTGAGTTTTTATACGCCTAATCAATAATCGCATATAGAAACTGTAATTTCTTAGATTAGACTAAGAGAATTGAATTCAAATTAAATAAATAAAAATACAAATATGCTCTCAAATTGAATAAAAGAATAAATCGTGATTGAACAAGAGAGAAAATTATGTGATGTTAAGCGAAAATAAAGAGAAAAAATGAGTATAATTGATAAGTTGTATAAAAGTAAAATTTTTAATTTGATGCAGTGTGCACATAAGTTAAATGATTTGAGAATATTAAAACTAGGGCTGAGCACAGAATTCGGAGATACCGAACCATACCGAAATACCAATCTGAAAATATATAGAATTGAAAATATCCGTTGACTGTTTGACTTTTTCTGAACCGAACTGTCCCGAAATTTTTTTTTATATTGTTTTGGAGATTAGTAGTTATCCGTACCGAGAATTGTACCGTACCAAACCATACTAAGCCGAAGAACTGAAATTATAACCAATTTTAAAGGATATATATTTATATATTTTGATACTAAATTAGCAACACATTTTAAGCAAATTTAATAATCTATAAGTAAAATTTAATTTTTATTAATTATAAAATTTAATTTTCGAATTAGTTATTACATTGCAACTTTGTAAGTGCAAGCTAAATTTTGAAAAAAAAATTAATAATTTGTATACTATTAATATTATTTTAAAATTTCATTAAAATTTAATAATTTGTATAATACTAATATTAATAATATGTCATGGTTAAAATCCAAAAGGAAAATAATTTAATTATTTTA
>CATKHJ010073130.1:0-13486 GCA_949750685.1 Vernicia montana | reverse complement strand
TATATATACGAAATCATTACAGGTTCAAGAAACAATACATACATATGCCATGAATCTAAGGCACCAAAGGTTTAAAGTGTAGTAACATAACCATTATCACTTTCATCAATTACTCATACATCAATTATCTCATGGGAGGGGAGGTGCCACTGTCCCTATGGTTACTGCATGCATAACAAGTTTAATGTGCATTACTTGAATACACACCTTGAGTACTGCCCTCTATAAGTAAGACATATGTTTAACGTGCACTATCATTGAGTACACGTCTAGGGTACTGCCCTCCCTAAATAAGGCATCACCAACTGCATAAGGTCTAATGGCTTTTTTCCCATTAGATAGGAGCTATATTACACATAGCTTATGGGTTTGGTCATAGTTCAAAGGAATCATCAATAACATGTCATTTAGCCCAAATGGCTTCAATATAAAATATACTTTTGGCCCGAGTGGCCTTATCAATATCATACAAATGGCTCTTTGGCCCAAATGGCCTTTTTAGGAACAATTATAGAAATAGTAAACAATGAGCCATATAAATAGCCATGGTCATATAAAACAAATAGATCAAAAAATGATCAAGCATGAGCATTTAAAGATGGTTATAATGCATTCATAACTTACCTTACTTGCTTTACTTCATCAATTATACTTAATTCACCTTAATTTGCTTGTAATTCAGTAAATCTTGTAATTTAGTAAATCCTTGGTTCACCTTCACCTATACATAAAATTCCCAAATCACATATCAACTATGATTCAAATCTCTATTAGTTATCCTTTTAATCCATTTCAGAATCCCTTCTAAGAACATAATAACATTATCATATATTTCTATATAAAATTCTCTTATATTTATTTTTCTAAAATTTTATCGAAAATTCAGCGGCATCTCCCCTAAAAATATACTAATCCTCCAGTTAAAATCAACAAACTCAACTAAGTAACAAAAATACAATGGTTCAACCTGGACCTCCAATACAGTAATCCCATCCTCCGATACAATAGTTAATATATATTTTACATCTCTCCTTAAAAAGGTAAAGATTTTTAACCATTTCACATAAATCAATCTCCTTTTTAAATGTTGTACTCACAAATTAACTTCCACAGACTCTTGTGGTTCAATGCCTAGTCTCATTTCGATATTGATAAAAAATAATAAAAAATCTTATATAACTTTAATAATTTCATTAAATATACAAGGTTTAGTAATAAAAGAAATTTATTAACTATATAGATTCATTTTAATATTTAATTAAAACAATGATACAATCATATAAAATTATTCTCAATAAATTCATAAATTTTTTTTTTATAATAATTGTAAATTCATCAATTTAATTCTGAGAACATATGCATAATTCATATATACTTCCCGACAGTATCATAAAACGCGTCGGAATATTGAAACAAATTGTTGGAATTGGAGTCCAAGCGTTGTCGCCGCTGCCGATGGTCCTAAAGTCAGAAATGATACTATTTGATTCGTCTCTCGCCAGGAGCTCAAATATGGTCTCCACTCGACGACACTCACTGTCGTTCTTCGAAAAACACCTAGAAAAACTCGTTTCTTTAATTTTTCGATCTCTATTTTTGGCGGGTTATAAAGGGTGGAATGGGTATTAACTTGAAGCTCTCTACACGAGAAGTCGAATGGTATAAAATTTGGTAAATTTTGACACTAGAAATGGCCAAAATCAGCCTTAAAAGTGGCAGTGGTGAGATTTTCTCTCTCCTTGCTAGTGCCGTTGCCGTCATAAGAAAGGAGTGTCTCTGGAGTCTTTGAGTTCACCGGAGGAAGAGGAAGCTATTGGTGGTGGTGGATGGACTGGTGGTCAGCCGATTTGACCGCTACCTCTCTTCCTCTCTTTCAGTTCTCTCTCTATGGGTTCTCCCTCTCTCTCCTCTTTTACCCAATCTGCCTATTTCTTTTCTTTAGCAACTTTTATTATTATTGTTTTTAAATAAACCTTTATTACTAATATATGTATATATATTCAATAAAAAAAGAGCTACTAAGAAAACAATTAGCTTGGTAGTTAACAATTAGCTTAAATTTCCTTAGGTTATAGGTTTGAGTCACACACACACACACACACACACACATATATATATATATATATATATTTATAATAAACTAAATGAATATTTTAATTAACTAAATTTTCGTAAAAATATTTTTTTTACCTTAAATATCATTTTTTCTAAATATAAATATAAATATAAAATAGAAATAGAAATAAATAAACATATTTTTCTTATAAAACTAGGATTTTTGAAATTTATAAAAATTTTCAGGTTATTATAGTTTCCAAAGCTGAACACCCTTAGTTCAACAAATGGGAGGGGAGTTTAGGGTTAGACACCCTTATAAAGAGTCTTCCAAGCTTGAATGCCTCTAGTTCGAGACAAATATGCGAAATCAATCAATAACACAAAAACTCCTCGATAGTTCAGTCTCAAAAAATATAATAATCACAAATACATATGTTTTAGATAATTTTAATCCTTAAAAACCTTAAATGCATGGAATAAAATATAATTAAAAATACAAATAAACAAGATTCAATGAGATTCACATGAATTAATATAATTCTAAGCATTTGATCATAATATTTGCACTAAAGAAAAAATAAAGAAGAAAAATCATATTTCCTACGATCTATTGTCTAACACAAACAATCACATATAAATTAAATGAACGAAAGAATAATCTTAATCCCCTAAGATTTACATACCTTTGCTTTTTTAGAAAACATTGGCTCAAAGCATCATCAAACAAACTATTGTCTTTTTCCCTTTCTAGCTATTGGAGTTTTTAGAATGTCTTTTAACTATGAAGTTGAAAGATGAAAGATAATTCTCTACTCCTTCAACCCCAAGCTCTTCCTTATACTTCTCACAAAAATAGCTTAAAGCTTAATTCTCACAACTTGCTGTTAAATAATCCTTGTTTTTGTTGGAAATTTTTTTTTTTTTTTTTTTTGGGGGGGGGGGGGGGGAGGAGAGGATTCAATCAATTTGCACAGACGCGGTCAGGTGAGAAAAATAAAAAATTGAATTTTGGAGCCCAAATGCACACACTTTGTGCATTTCAACCAGAAAAGCCCCTTGCCTTACAAAACTATAAGGGCTTTCTGGCTTGGAGCATCCAGGCTTAAACACCCCTAATGGCCCTAAAGCTTCAAATTTTCATTTCAAAAGCTATAAGGTGGGTCTCACTCATCCACTCTACCCTTAGGGAAAGTTTAGTAGTTTCTTTTGAGCAACCTCTTTTCCATGAAGTCCATTTTCATGGAAGGTTATTATCATCAGGGTTTTCAAATAATAGAGGTGGCAATATCAAACACGACACGAATCCAACACGAAATTAGTGGGTTTGGGTTAGGGGTTATCGTGTTTGTGTTAATTTCGTGTCAATCCGATTGTAATACGAAAATAATCATGTAGTGTCATGAGTTAACCCGTTAACCCGAAAACAATATGCTTAACCCATTAATATTCACGTTTCATGTTGTGTTAACACATTTAATCCAATATTTATAACTTATAAAATATGTATATATAAATATTGCATTTAATATTCTTTATAAATTTATATCTAATTAATTTAGTAAATTTGATAATTTTTAAATATTAAGATAAAAAATTAATTAATTTAAAATTTTAAACGTGTTATTCGTGTCGTGTTGTGTTACCCATTAATTAAGTGAATCGTGTTCATGTTTAAATTTTTAGTACGATAAACTAATTGTATCATGTTCTTGTTGACCCTTATCGTATCATAAGTGTAGATCAACATGACCCGAATACAATCTACTAACATGAATTGCTACTCCTATTAAATATGATTAAAATTTGGTGCTTACAATTGTAGATTTCTCTATTTATAGATCCTCTTGAGAGAAATTATTGTTTCAATTTACACATTTGGAGGTCCAATTATCCATTTTAAAGATGGTTGGCTCCATTACAAATTTATTATGAAAAAAAAAATTATTATAAAAATCTATTTATTTTTATTATTTAGTATTTTAAAACATAAAATGGTTTGTTACAATAAAGAAAAACTAAAAAAAAAAAAAGATTTTTTTTTGTTATTTCATCATCTTGTTTTATGATATACACTTTTGATATAGGATAATAGAAATAAAATAAAAATAATAATCCAATAATATTGCTTTTTTATGAGAACTAATAACTGAATAATATTATTATTGAGCTGATGGACTAGTGGTCAAGAGTTTATCTTATAGTGTCAAAGATTAAGAGTTGAAATCCTAATAATCCTATTCACTTTTTATGTAAAAAAAAGTAGGGTAATTTACTTTTTAGTTCCTAGGTTTTGGCAAAAATAATACTAAAGTCTCTGTATTTTAAGAAATTAACGATTGAATCCTTGCATTTTTATTCCGTCAAATCTTTTGATCTTTCCGTCCAAATTTTTTCACTTTTTCATTGAAAAAATTTAAAAAATAATTAAAAACAAAAAGAAAATAACTTAAAATACCCAAAATGACCTCCTTTTATTTTCTTTTCCTTATCTCTCTTTCTCACTAATCACCATTACCTCCATTTTCTCTAGATCATCACCATACAAAAACTCTCTCTCACTTTCTTTTTAGTATCATATCTTTCTCTGTCTTTTTTCATACAAAAACTCTCTTTCTCTTTGTCTTTCAGTACCATCGCCATCGCCAAGCCAGCCACAGTCTGAAGCCTAACCAGCGGCAAAGCCTCGCAGCAATTGAAGCTTGCTCCTGGTCCTTGTGAGTCGCCGCCGATCCCGACCACTGCCAGTCCTCGTGAAGCTTGAGAGACCATCATCAGTTCACAGCAAACACGATGGATTTGCATCATCGTTCCCCACCGAGCTCGACCACCACCAGTCCAGTCGATCTCCATCACCAATCTCAATCTCAGATTTTTTTTCCATTTTTTCCAGATTTTCATTTTAATTTTCCAAGTTTTTCTTAGTTTCATGTGATTTACATTTGTGTGTTCATGTGTTTGTTCTATCTACTGGGTTATTGCTTTACAATTGTTTATTGAAATTTTGTATATTTATTTAGTTGAATTAGATTATTGTTTATGGATTTGATTGGGTAAGATCATACATATGGTAGCTTTGTGTTTTTTTTGTGATTTCGATTGGTTAAGATTAGTTGGTTTCTATTCAAAATTGTGTTTGATTCATTTTTTTGGGTTTGATTTGGGCATGAATTGGAAGAAAAAAAAATCAGACAAAAAAAAAAGCCCAAATCAAACCCAAATTGTTTTTTTTTTTTTTTTTTTTGCCTCTGGTGCTTCTAAATTTGTCTTTCCACCATTCATATTCAGTTGTGCCCAGTTTAGATAACAAAGATTCAACAATATTAGATTTAGAATTTCTCAAATGCGTTCTGCAACTAAAGTTTACCATATAGTAACAATACATAAACAAGTTTCCTTCATATAATTGATGTGATTTCATTAGCTATGGACGAGAGTTAGATGAGATTACTGCTAAGTTGCAATTATATAATATTTTCTTATATTTTGTGGGTTTTTATTTCTATGGCAGTTAAGGAAAAATTTAAGGGAAAATAAGGTTATTTTAGTCTTTTATAGGTTTTTAACGATTAAAATGGACGGAAGGACTAAAGTGTTAGACGGAATAAAAATATAGGGACTAATTAGTTAGTTTCTCAAAATATAGGGATCTTAGTGTTAATTGCACCAAAACTAAATGATTAAATAGTAATTTACCCAAAAAAGTATGACATATGAATAAAAGAATAATTAATTTAAAAAAATATTTTTAAACACTTAAAAAAAATACTAAAATTGCATATCATTCAAAGAAATGAAAATAAAAATGTATAAATGAAGTATTAGACTACAAAGTATCTTAATTGAATTCTTTTTTTACCTATTATATATTAAAATACAAAATTTATTTTTAAAATATTTTTATTGAGGCCAATTTACTAAAGATACCTAAATATTTCTATATAAAACATATATATATTCTTAAGAATTTCTCTTAATTGATAGGATCAAACACAATTGACTTTAGGAGTAACTTTAACGCCTTAATTAGAAAGGATCTTGTATAGTGAAATAGAATAAAAGGAAGTTGAAAAATAGTTTGAGGTAATGAGGATTCTATTTTTATTGTCAATAGTTTATTTTATTTTATTTTTTTAAGGAAAGAAACTAGATATATCATTAACCAAAGAAACTGGAAGCATCATAGAATATGAGGGAGTTAACCATAGGAGGAATTTCCTCAATCTAAACAGTTTTAGACAGAACTAAAGGAGAAAATCGAGCTAGTGCATCTACAACTTTATTTGCTACCCTAAGAATGAATTTGAAAGATAAAACATGTAATTGAAGGGTTAGATGTTTAACATCTTGGAGGATAGTTTCCTAGTATGGTTCTTGAAAAACTCCTCCATTAAGTGCTTCAACATACTCCATACAATCGCTTTCTACTACTAGCCTATTTAAACCAGCATCTGCAACTATTTGTATACCACAACGCATTACTAATGCTTCTGTTATATGAGCCGAGCAGCCCATCTGAATTGTCTTCGATCCTACAAATATCAATTGGCCATTTTCATCCCTAATGATCATGCCCAGTCTAATAAAACCATTACCCACCAGAGTTGCTTCTGAATTCAATTTGAAAATATTCGAAGGGGGTGGAGTCCAAATATATAGTTGGTGATGATTCACAGCTGCCTTTGGTTGTTTATGAGCTTCTTGGTACTACACTAGCAACAAAGATACCTTAGACAAGATTTGCTCAATTTGCAATTCTTCTTTTGGAATATATTTCATGTACTGAGCATTCCAAATGCCCACAAAAGCATTGCTAGCTTTTCTTGTGCCTCCAAAAGGCGGGCTTCCATAAAACTTGCCAAACTCTATGGGAAACCAATGTTAGATTGCATAGAGATCACGGAGGTTGATGATAACTCTATTTTCTTTAAATCATTTTATTTGTTTAAACTTAAATTTTGGTTTAGTTTTTGAAAATTTATTAATATTATTATTTATTTTTAGAAATAAATAATTCTAATAATTTATAAATAAATTATAACATATTTTTAGTATTTTATTTTATTTTGTAGATCAAAATGACATTAATAATATAAGTAATGATGTCATGATATTAATAATGCAAATAATGATGTCATAATAATAATGATACAGGTAATGATGCAAGCAATGATATCATAATATTAATGATGTCATAATAATAATGATGTAGACAATAATGCAAGATTATGGAAAAAGAAGGTGGAAGTTGACTATAAATAGGTATTACCACACATCTTTCAAAATATCATTCAATCAAATAAAACGAATATAGAGATTTGTATTTTTTTAGTTTCATTTCTTTTTATTTTCATTTTGATCAAGAAAATAAGTTTTGAAACTCATATACGACTGTATCCTAAAAGAGTTTTTTATAAACTTTTATTCTTCAATTCAATAATAAGTTGTTATGTTTTCTACTAGATTGATTATTAATTTAATTGTTTCTTCCTTCTTAATTATGAGTAGCTAAATTTATTTTTTTAGAATTTATATGTAATCTTTTGATTTGCCTATGATTATTTATATTTAATTGATTAGGTTTGATTGTTGGAATTAATCTTTTATTTTAGGGTTTAATATTTGAAATTAATTGACCATTAATTGTATGAATTAAGATATTGTGTGAAGTAGTGAAAGTGGAAACCCAATAGTAGTTCATTAAGATAATTGACCTAGGGTATGTATTGCTTAGAAATAAGAATACTCATTTATGATTGTTAAATAGATTTTCATAATGCTTAATGAGTTTGTGTTCTGATCACGAGAGTAGACATAAGATTAATATGAATACTTGTAATGTATCTTGAGAAAAAACACCATTTAACTTAGGAAAATCTAATTATTAATTCTAACAAGAATAACCTAATTTAGAGAATATAGAGATATTATAGGTGATTAATTAATGAACTTTAAATCCTAGGCCTTAAATAATATTTTAAATTAATTATCAATTATTTGCATTAATTTTAGTTTACCTTTTTAAATTCTTAAAATTGATATTCTAAATAATAGAGTAATTATAATTTTGGTACTTGATAATACCTTTCCTATAGAATCGACACTTTACTAATACACTATTACTTGCCCACGATATGTACATTTGCAAAAATCTTGCAATAAGTTTCTGGCGTCGTTGCCGGGGAAGGCGACATTGTCAATATCAATAAAATTGATATACTCTATTACTTTCGATTCTTTATTATTATTATTATTATTTTCATATCCCTTTAGGTATTTATGAGAAGCGATCTCAACGCAAAGTTAGAGGAGTTAAATCCTAAAATCGAGCGTAGGTGTAAGGTTTTGACTAAAGCCAAAAAGGAGAGACTTAGAAAGGAAAAATAAGAAAAAGCCAAAGAGCTGAAGGCTTTGGAAGAAGGAGCAAAATTTGATCAAGAAACTTTTGAGGAAGGAAGCAAAGTAGAAAAGATGGCAAACAACGGAGCTAACAGGGCACTGCGTGAGTTTGTCGTGCCAAGCTCGGTTATGCGGTCTAGCATTGAAAGGACAACTATTGCAGCTAACAACTTTGAGATCAAACCGTCACTCATACAGATAGTTCAACAGTCTCATTTTGGAGGAGATGTCATGGAGGATGCCAATGCCCATTTCGCAAATTTCCTAGAAATATGTGATACAATCAAGATGAATGGTGTTACTAATGATGTCATTAGATTGAGACTTTTCTCATTCTCTCTTAGGGATAAAGAAAAAATGTGGCTAACCTTTCAAGCTCAAAGGTAAATCACTACATAGGATCAACTCATAGGGGTTTTTCTTGCGAAATATTTTCCACCTAGAAAGACTGTAAAATTGAGGAATGACATTACTAACTTCACTCAGTTTGAGGGAGAGACTCTCTATGAAGCTTGGGAAAGGTTCAAGAATTTTTAACGGAAGTGTCCCTATCATGGTATCCCTTATTGGTTGATAGTACAGACCTTCTATAATGGCCTCGCTACTCAGATGAGAAGTACTATTAACGCAGCTGCTAGAGGATTCCTCATGAACAAGAACGCTGTGGATGCATATGACCTTCTTGAAGAAATGGCAACCAATAACTACCATTGGTCTAATGAAAGAAGTGTGACAAAAAGAGTTGCTGGTGTTCATGATATAGATGGGTATTCTTTACTTGCCTCTAAGGTTGATGCAATTGCTAAGACTTTGGAATGAGTAAACATCAATGCTCTGTCTAGCCATCCGACGGTTTGTAAGTCTTGTGGGGGTAATCATCCTAATTCAGAATGCCATAGAATGGAGTAAGTTCATTTTGTTACCTACCCTAATAGGCAACAAAATAATCCCTACTCTAATACTTACAACCCAGGGTGGAGGAATCACCCCAACTTAGCATAGGGAAATCAAGGGAACTAAAGGGGCAATCAGAGGCAACATTATCAAACCAACTTTCAAGGGATGAATCAAAATTAAGCACCAGTTGAAAACAAACTTTCCTATGAAGCAGCTTTGGAGAAATTCATTGGAGCTACCACAGAAAGATTTGATAAATTGGAGAAGCAATATGACAAGTTGGAATCCAAGGTTAATCAAATAGCTAGCCAAAACAGGAACTTGGAGATGCAACTGGGACAAATGGCTTTCAATACAAGAGCCTAAGGTAATTTGCCTAGCAAAACTGAAGTTAATCCCAAAGAACATTGTAAGGCAATTACCTTGAAAAGTGGAAAGCAGCTCGAGGAAGTGGTACCAAAGAAAGCAAAGCAAGACAGTGGTGAGGTTTCAACAGAGATTGACAAAGAATAGACTCCAAGAGATAATGATGAAGAAAAGAAGAAAGAGGAGGCATCTCAACCATCACAGGTCAAGCCATATATACCATCCATTTCTTTTCCTCAAAGGTTGAAGCAACAAAAATTGGACAAATAATATAAGAAATTCTTAGAGGTCTTCAAGAAACTTCACATAAACATTCCTTTTGCAGAAGCACTTGCTAAAATGACAACTTATGTGAAGTTCCTACAAGAATTGTTGTCCAATAAAAGGAAGATTGAAGATGATGCTATTGTTGCACTTACTGAGGTGTGCAGCACTATAATCCAAAATAAACTTCCACCAAAACTTAAAGACCTAGGGGGTTTCTCTATCCCTTGCACTATTGGTGATACTGAGTTTCAAAAAGCTTTGTGTGATTTGGGCGTTAGTATGAGTCTCATGTCATTGTCAATTTGCAAAAGATTAGGGTTTAATGAATTAAAAACTACCAAGATGACTTTGCAATGGGTTGATCGTTCAATGAAGTACCCTGTTAGGATTATAGAAAATGTGTTGGTCAAAGTGGATAAATTCTACATTCCTGTGGATTTTGTTGTTCTCGATATGGATGAAGATGTAGAAATTTCACTTATTATTCGGAGGCCATTTTTGGCGACAGCTGGAGCACTCATAGATGTAAAATAAGGGAAGCTAACCTTAAGCATAGGTGATGAAGAGGTTGAGTTCAACATTTCGAAAGCAGACAAATATCCTACTTTTTCTGATAGTTGCTTCCGAGTGGACATCATTGATGAGTTGGTTCAAGAGGTATGGGAAAAAGAACATTTTGAAGACCTTCTTGAAGCTTGTTTGTTGAATAATGCAACAATTAATAATGAAGATGAAAGAGTTTCTGAATTTGCTTATGCATTGGAAGCTACTTCGCCTTCACCATTCCATAAAAGGCATCAATTTGAAGAATTAGGTAAAGATAAGTCACTTCCTCTATCATCCATTGAGCAGGTACCAACTCTTGAATTGAAACCACTCCCCTCCCATCTCAGGTATGCTTTTCTTGGCCCTAATAATACTTTACCTGTTATTGTAAGTGCTGAATTGAGTGAGTTATAGCTTGAGAAAACTTTAAGAACTAATAAATCAGCAATTGGATGGATTATTTCTGATATTAAAGGGATTAGCCCTACCATTTGCATGCATAGAATTTTAATGGAGAATAACCATAAACCTGTAATTGAAAATCAAAGAAGTTTGAATCCAAACATGAAAGAAATGGTGAGGACTGAAGTAACAAAATTATTAGATGCAAGAATAATCTATCAAATTTCTGATAGCTCTTGGGTTAGTCCTGTGCATGTGGTACCTAAAAAAGGTGGGATGACTATTGTTAAAAAAGAAAATGACGAATTGATCCCTACTAGGACTGTAACAGGTTGGAGAGTTTGCATTGATTATAGGAAACTTAATGATGCTACCTGCAAAGAACATTTTCCTTTACCCTTTATCGATCAAATGCTTGAGAGACTTGTAGATAATGCTTACTTTTATTTTCTATATGGTTTTTCAGGATATTTTCAAGTTTCCATTGCTCTGGAAGACCAAGAAAAGACCACCTTTACATGTTCTTATGGTACCTTTGCATATAGAAAGATGCCATTTGGATTATGAAATGCCCCTGCAACTTTCCAACTTTGCATGATGTTCATCTTTTCAGATTTTGTTGAGAAGACCATGGAAGTTTTCATGGATGATTTTACTATTTATGGGTCTTCTTTTGATGAATGTTTGGAGAATTTGAAAAGAGTTTTGAAACGTTGTGAAGAAGCAAATTCGTGCTTAATTGGGAAAAGTGTCATTTTATGGTACAATAGGGGATTGTTCTAGGCCACAAAATTTCTCAAGCTCGAATTGAGGTGGATCGAGCCAAGGTGAAAGTCATTGAAAAGTTACCATCACTAACTAATGTAAAGGGAGTGAGAAGTTTTCTTGGTCATGCAGGCTTTTATCGTCGCTTTATCAAGGATTTTTCTAAAATTGCCAAACATTTTTGTGAATTGATTATTAAAGATGCTACATTTGATTTTAACCAAGAGTGTTTGAATGCTTTTAACATGTTAAAAAAAGCTTTGATTTCAGCCATAATAATTACACCACCTGATTGGAATTTGCCATTTGAGATCATGTGCGATGCAAGTGACTTTGTTATGGGAGTTGTTCTTGGCCAAAGAAAAGAGAAGAGAGTGCATGTTATTTATTATGTAAGCAGGATAATGGATGAAGCTCAAAAGAATTATGCCACTATTGAAAAGGAAATGCTTGCGATTATTGTTGCTCTTGACAAGTTCCATTCTTATCTTGTTGAATCCAAGGTGATAGTCTTCACAGACCATGCTGTAATAAGATACCTAATGTCAAAGAGGGATACCAAACCTCGATTGATTCGTTGGGTACTTCTTATTCAAGAATTTGACCTTGAGATTCGAGACAAAAAAAGGGTAGAGAATGTGGTTGCGGATCACTTATCTAGAATAGAGCAAGATAAAAAATTTAAAGATGATATGCCACTCAATGACTACTTCCCCATTGATCACTTGTTAGCAATCTCCAATACGATTCCTTGGTATGCGGATTTTGTCAATTACTTGATTAATGGAGTTGTCCCTCATGAATTATCTTATCATTAAAAGAAGAAATTCTTTTCTGATGTAAAATACTACTTCTAGGATGAACCTCTTCTTTTCAAGTATTGTGGGGATGGTTTGATTAAGAGATGTGTGCCTGAAGAGGAAACAAGAAGCATTTTGGAGCATTGCCATTCAAGAGAGAGTGGAGGCCATGCAAGCACTTCCAAAACGGTTACTAAAATTTGGCAATCAGGTTTTTATTGGCCTACCATGTACAAAGATGCAAGAGATTTTATGATGTCATATGATCATTGCCAAAGAATAGGGAATATCTCAAGGAAACATGATATGTCACTCAATGGCATATTAAAGGTTGAGTTGTTTGATGTTTGGGGAATTGACTTCATAGGTCCTTTTCCCTCTTCATTTAACAATCAATATATATTGGTAACGATGGATTATGTATCAAAATGGTTTGAAGCCATTGCAAGTCCTACCAATGATTCTAGAGTGGTGATGCAGTTTGTGAAGAAAAATATATTTTTTAAATTTGGAGTTCCAAGAGCGATTATTAGTGATGGAGGCTCTCATTTTTGCAATCGTTCTTTTAATGACTTATTGAAGAAGTGTGGAGTAACTCACAAAGTTGTCACTCCTTATCATCCTCAAACAACTGGTCAAGTAGAAATTTCTAATCGTTAGTTGAAGTACATATTGGAGAAGTCTGTTAACAACTCAAGAAAAGACTGGGCACAGAAGCTTGATGATGCTCTTTGGGCTTATAGGATAGCTTACAAGACTCCAATTAGCATGTCTCCTTATAGACTTGTCTTTGGAAAAACATGTCATCTACCTGTAGAGTTTGAACACAAGGCTTATTGGGCTATTAAGGAATTGAACATGGATTTAAAAGCGGCAGGTTCCAAGAGGTTGCTTCAACTAAGTGAGCTTGAAAAGATTAGACTGGGAGCTTATGAGAATGCAAGAATCTACAAGGAAAGAACTAAGTTTTGGCATGACAAGCACATTCA
>CATKHJ010073050.1:0-14835 GCA_949750685.1 Vernicia montana | reverse complement strand
AGCACTGGTTCAACGCCTTGCAAAGAGCTTGGCGGTGAGGATAAGATGATTGAATCAAGCTCCAAATAGAGATATTGGCCTGGGTCTTTTTGAGCTGTTTAAGGATGGGGTCTTCATTAGGTTCAAGACTTGCCTTTATTTTCTCAGCTAGGGGTGGAATGGGTTGAATAGGTGGTTGACTGACTTGAGGGACTGGTGCTTGTAGAATTCTGCCACTTCTGGTTATGGCATCAATTTCTTCGACTAAATTACTCAAGTCGAGTACACAGCAAAAATCAAAAACAGATCGAATCAAGGAGACAGGATCAACTTCAAGGTCAGAAGTTGTGATGAAATTGACTTGGTGATTAGGGAGTGGATTGGTGGAAATATTTGGCTTAGTTTTTGGTGGGATGATATCACCATTGTCAATTAGATCCTGAATTCTGTGTCTCAGGGCTTTGCATACATCAGTTTTATGCCCAGCCCCTTGATGGTATTCACAATATTCATTGGGGTTGTAGCTTTTGGGAAGTGGATTAGGAGGTGCTCTAGGTTCAAGGGGCTTAACCAATTTTGCCTCCAATGCTTTCTTGTAGACTACAATCAGTGGGACCCCAAGATCAGTGAAGCTTCTTCGCTCAAACCTCAACGGATGTTGGTGAGTGATAGCTGATACCTCTCCTCCTTTCTGATTTGTTGAAGAGGTAACATTTGATTGGTAAGGAGTATTCTTCTTATATCTGGAACTAGAAAATTCCTCCTTAATGTGGCCCATCTGGATCAAATTCTCTATTTTTGAAGTAGTGGAAATGAGTGTTTTAAAATCGAGAAGATATTGGGTGAGGAGGTGATTTTGGTAGATTGGGAGAAGGTTCTTGACTATGATGTCAATCTGCTCTTGCTCTGTAGGGCGATTGACCATCTGAGCGGCCTTAGTCCTCCACCTCGTAAGGAACATGGAGAAGGACTCTTTAGAGAACTGTTTGGTAGTTTCAAAATCCCATCTTGTGATATCTACCTCAATGTTATAGAGATACTGCTTGACAAATACATTACATATGTCATCCCAGGTTCGTTTCTGATTTTGTATTTTTTCAATATGGGATGAAGTGTTTTAAGCCCGAAACCACACACGGAGGATTATGGACCGCACGGGAAAAATACAGACCGCACAAGAAAGGGGACCGCACAGGCCCCTTTTGGAACCGTACAGGGCCTGTGCGGATCCGCACAGGGCTGTGCGGAACCGCACAGGCTTTGTGCGGTCCCTGGAGGGCCCTGTGCGGTCCTCCAAGTTCAGACGGGACAGTTCGTCAATTTTTTCGACCCTTTCTTGCTCGTTTCAGTTTTCGAGGCTTAATCACATGTCCGAGGGTTCAGACGGTGCAAATTTCAGGGTTCACAGGTGTGTTTAAGGACTATAAGTTTTTCATTAATGATTAATAGAAGACTTGAGAGTTTTTTTTACAGTAGCAACAGGCTGAGGCAAGGGGACCCTATGTCCCCTTTTCTCTTTGTCATTGCTTTGGAATACCTTTCCAAATTATTACAGGGTGTGGATAGAAGGAGATTTAAGTATCATATGGGGTGTGTTAGTTTGAAAATAAATAATCTATGCTTTACAGATGATTTATTTATCTTTTCTCATAAGGATACCGAGTCTGTGCATGAGCTTAAAGATAAGTTGACTGCTTTCTTTCTTGCTTTTGGGCTGCAAGCAAATGAAATGAAGAGTATGGTTTATTGTTGTTAGATGGATGATTAAGTAAAGGGTGTTGTAATGTAGTGTTTAGGATTTCAGGAAGGGGCTCTACCAGTACAATATTTGGGTGTGCCTCTTATTTCTACTGGTCTAAAACAGGTTCATTGTAGAGAGTTAGTACCTAAAATAACTAAGAGAATTACTGGATGGATGGTAAAGCATTTGTCCTATGTTAGGAGGGTGCAATTAGTTCAATCTGTGCTTTTAAGCATGAACACATACTGGAGTAGTATGTTCATTTTGCCAAGTGCTATAATTAAGGAGGTGGAGAGGCTGTGTAGAGTTTTCTTATGGAAAGGCAGCCTACTAGAAAAAGAGGCAATAAGGTGGCTTGGGATATTGTATGCACACCAAAAAATAAGGGTGGGTTAGGACTAATGAAAATTGCTGATTGGAATAAAGCTACAATGATAAAACACTTATGGGAGTTGCTTGTTGTCAAAACTTCCTTATGGGCTCAGTGGGTCATTACTAATAAGCTCAAAAGGTTGAGCTTCTAGGGCATAACCAAACCCCATGATGCAAGCTGGACCTGGCAGCAATTGGTAAAGCTAAGACCTTTGGCCAAGCCAATGTTTTAGTATGTTTTGGGGAATGGAAAGTCTTTTTCTTATTGGTTTGACCCTTAGGATGGTGAGGGTGCTTTGATAGACAGATTTCCTACTGCAAACTTTGAGAATGTAGATGTTTTCAAGTCTGCTACAATTTCCTTTTGTGAACCCTCAAATTTGCACCCCCAAGATGACCAATCTTCAATTACGAACCCATACGATCAAATCGGGTCCAAATTGGATTAGAAACGGGCTAAAACCGAGCAAAACAGTACAAAACCAGGTTGACTCGGGTGAACCAGACTGTGCCCGACCAGAAACCGCTTGGGCGACACCATTGGCTTTCAATCAAGAATCCATAGAATCAAATCGGGCCCAAATCGGATCAGAAATGGGCAAAAAGAACCAAAATAGTGTAAATCGGGTCAAACCGATCGATTCAAATAGAACCGAGCCAGAAACCGCCTGGGCGGCACTAGAAGCGTGCCGCCCAGCGGGAGGCATGCGGCACCACCGGCGTGCCACCGACACTCCGATCGTGCTGCCGTCAACGCCAACCAGCTCCCCTCAGCCTCTTCTATAAATAGCAGCCTTCCCCTCTTCAAAAATCATAAAGAAAACTAGGGGAAAATGCAAAAAAAAACTTTATTTGTAACCGAAATTCTGTTGAAATTCACTTTTACTTATCCAAATCCTTTCAACTACCAAAATAATTTCAATTTAAAATTGTTATTATTTATCTTGAGTTCCTAATCCGAAGTGGAGCTCAGATCCAGAGTTAAACTCTCCCCGTCCTTCGAAAAAGCTAAGAAAAGCAAAAGTATAATTCCTTTCTAGTGCATTTTTTAAATTCTAAATTCAGATCTAGAATTTATCCTGTTGTTACACCTTCACTTTAGGTCTAAATCTGAAAAGATCTAAATTTTATTAATTTAAAATCTGAATTAAATTAATAAACCTCTTTTGAGTAAAACCCTTCCTTCGCAAGAAAGAAGTGTGAACCCTCATTTTAGCACCTCCAAAAATAATTCTGAACTCACAGAATTGATCATAATATTTTTCTATCCAAACCGACATCTTTCCGATCTTGACCGGACCACCTATACTAGACAGTATTTTCCCGAGACTGATCGAATTTTCCTCAAAGCAGACTGCCAAATCACCCCAAAAATATTTCTAAACCTAGCAGAGCTGACCAGAATATTTTTCTATCCAAACTGATATTTTTTTCAAACCTGACCGGACCTCCTGTACCAGACAGCCTTTTTCCAAAACTGACTGAATCTCTCCCGAAACTAACTGCCAATATGTCCGATAATTAATTTCGGATCCATCAATACTGACCGGTAATTTTTCAGACTTCAGAATATCCAAAAAACTGATCCGGAAGATTCGAAAACTGACCGAATGTCTCGAAAACTGACCCGAAAAATCTAAAAATTGACTCGGGTGTCCCGAAAATCTAGAGCCAACTTAGCCAAGCCAACAACACGGCGTGCCGCCGGGGAGCATTTTGCCGCCGGCGGCGGCACGCCGTACTTGCAGGCCAAAAATGACCTTTTGCCCTCCAACCTGATTTTTCAGCCCAAAATGCCTTACCCTTTTAGTCTTTTCATATTTTCTCTTCCTAAACTACCCTCACCCTCACTTCACCAATAAATACCCCCCCTCCATTTCATTTTAAAACACAACTCAAGTTTTTATTGATTGCTATCCAATTGCTTCCTCTATCTCTCTCTCTAATTAGTTTTTACTCCCTCTAATTAATTAGTTAATTAAAAATTAATTTTAATAAACTAATTAATCTTTTTTTTTTAAATTCCCACCTACTCTCAATTAATTAATTAATTAAAAAATCAATTTTAATTAATTAATTAATTAATTAATCTTTTTTTAAAAAAACTAAAATTTTCACTCAAGTGGTTAATTAATCCTTTTAATTAATCATTTTTAATTAATTAAAAATTGGGTAATTAAATAAAATCTTTCCTTTTTCAAAATCAGTCTCATTTTTCGAAACGGAACTCCGCTCTGGTAAAATCACTCACCCTCCACCAACTAAAAAGAAGGTATAATCTCTTACCCTCAATCAAACCTCAAACCAATCAAATCTGACCGATTTTTAAACCTCCTTCCACCTCATAGTGGAACGAATTACGGGGGTTTTGATCTCCATTCAATGGGGTTCGTAGGCAAGCTTGAAATCTAAATCAAGTTTCAAATCCAAATTCCAACCAATCCCCTCCCCCATTTATTTAAATTTATACTTTTTCATGTAAATTGTAATTAATGTTATTTAGTTAATTATTTTTGGAGTAAAGGAGTGATTTTGTGATTTCCTTAATACCCATAAGGGTTAGAGGAAATACTCTCCTTTACTTGTGGATGTTTAAATACTCGCTCTTTAAATACTTGCTCTTTATTTTTTCATTTGTCTCATGAATTATGCCATGTTCATGCATTATGAATTGACATCAATATCCGTCATCCATGAAATCATTTTTCAAAAGTCAAATCAAATTTAAATGCCAAATCGAGATTATTCAAAACCAAAAACCTAGTTCCCGAGCCCAAACTTGGTTCGAATATTAGTGATTTCATCCTTGAGTAAATTAATCTAAGATTAATAAATTGGAGTTAAAAATGGATTTTTCCTTAATTTTCTCATTTAAAAATAAATTAGGGTGGTGACTCCCGAATCATTTTCAAAAATCAAAAATCAATTTTCCAAGGCGATAGCCGCTTCCAATCGTGAGTACCAAAACCCGTTCCTTAACCTCCCTTAAAAATCGCTCTCGCCTTTCCTTAAGGCATTTTCCCGAGCGAGGGGAGGGGCGTTCGGGCGAGATCTCACACTCACCATCCAAAATTTTTCCTAAATCTAGGGTTAGGAAATGAGCCTTTATTATGCAAAAGGATGCATGAAAGTCAACTTAAACTTAAGTGTCAAATGGAGATTATTTTGGAAAAAATCCTAACCAAATAGTAATCCTCTTATTTTTACTTTCCTTTTATTTGAAAAAGGGTGGCAACCAGTCACTAGTAGAGTCGCCAACTGTGAAGCCTCGCTCGAATTCCCCTCCTCTCGCTCAGGAAAAATGCCTTAAGGAAAGGCGAGCGATTTTTAAGGGGGTTTAGGTACGAGTTTCAATGCTCACGATTGGAAGCGGTTATCATCTCAAAAAATTGATTTGACTTTTGAGAAGGGTTCAGGACTCACCACCCTAATTTATTTAAATGGAAAAATTAAGGAAAAAAACCCAAATTGACTCTAATTCATTAATCTTTGATTAATTTACCCAAGGATAAATCATTAGCTTTCGAACCAAGTTGAGCTCGGGGACTAGGTTTTTGATTTTAAATAATCTCAATTTGGCTCTTAAGTTTGATTTGACTTTTTAAAATTGATTTCATGGATGACGAGTATTAATTGTAATTTAAAGTGCATGAGCATGACATATTTATGAATGCATATAAAAAAGTAAAGTGCAAGTAATTGAAAACATTTACAAGCTAAGGATAGTGTTCTCTCTAGTCTTTATGGATTCTAGGAAAACCACAAAATCGCTCCTTAATAATAATTAACTCATTGCAATAATTAAAATTTACAAAGGAGCACAAATTAAAAGGGGAAGGGGATTAACTGGGATTTGGATTTGAGGCTTGGAGTTAAATTCCAAGCGTGCCTACGTACTCCATTGGATGGGGATCAAAACCCACGTTGTTTGTTCCACGGTGAGGTGGAGGGGTTTTGAGATTGATTGAGTTGATTTGATTTAGGGTTTGAGTGAGTGTAAGAGATTTATACCTTCATTTTAGGAATATGTGATGGGTGGATGGTTTTACTAGATCGGAGTTCCATTTCGGAGAGATTGATTGGATTTAAATTAACTTTAAGGAAGATTAATTCAAAAGGATTGATTATCCAATTTTTAATTAATTAAAATGATTAATTAATTAAAGTGATTAATTAAAAATATTAATTAATCGAATTGAGTGGAGGATAAATTAAAATTAATTAATTAAAATCGAGGAGAGTTTAATTAATTAGAGAGAGAAAGAGAGAGAGAGAGAGAGAGAAAGATAGAGAGAGAGAGAAAGAGCAATAGAAAATTCAATACTAACTGTTGGTGTGTTTTGATGAATGATAATCTTCATGGCATTTGGGTTGTTTAGGCACTGAATTTGTTTTGTCCTGCAAATCACTTTAAGCATTTGCATTAATTTATTTCCTTTAGTTTGGCAATAGTTTTAGAAGAAGAAAGATTATATTTGGGTTTTTGCAGTTCAAAAACCATTTGTACTTAGTATCCCATATGATCATTGGCACAGTCAAATTTCACAAGGCTGTCGTGATCAATTAGGCTTTATTGATGTGAAATAAAAAAAAAAAAAGGGTTTGATTGACTGCAATAAAATAATAAGATGGAATTGAACTTTGCTAATAAATTCAAGAGCAAAATTAACCTTTTGTCCATATACTTTAATCTATGTACTCCTAAATTGTTATCTATAAGTGTGAAAAATAACCAACGATAATTAGATATATAATAATATATTAAGAATCGTTTTGGAATTGTTGATAAATTTAAGGTATTTGCTACATATATATAGTTTTACCTTTTCTAATAAAACATTATTATTTTGCCTCCACTTGAATCAAAATACCAATTTTACTATTGTAGGTATGGGTTGCCTTTCGTATCGAAACACAACCTCCTCATGACAATTGTTAATGGCATAGGGGTAATCTTTCACCTAACTTATACTTCTATCTTTGTGCTATACGCACCCTAGGGGCAGAAGATCCAGATTCTTCTCCTTTTTTCTATGTTGGGCTTATGTTTTACGGTAGTGACTATAGTGTCACGCTTTGCTCTCCATGGGGGAAAGAGAAGAATATTTTTCGTTTGTTTTGCTATTATGTTCTCATTTGTTGCTAATTCCATGTTTATTCATATGATGGTAAGAAAAACTCTTTAGAATTTTTTTTTGAACATATAGCATGCATTATTTGATGAATTTCTTGCATATTATGCAGCGGGTGGTAATCAATGCAAGGAATAGTGAGTCCATGCCACTCTCATGTCTACTACTTTTCCTCTACACCACTGCATGGCTTGTATATGGTGTGATCCATGTTGACCCTTTCATTATAGTAAGTTTATTTATTTTTTTAATGTTATCTCATTTACTAAAATTTTAATTCCCCTATATATAGTTTACTTTGTAAATCAAGTACATTATTCTTAATGGATTTATAAATTATATTTTAATAAAAATTATGATTTCGTTGTTTGAGGTTGCCCATGCCTTTAGAAGTATCATTGGTGGATCCAAGTTATACTGTGTTTCAAGTACAGAAGAATTAACCAAGGTGGAGACCAAGAAACCTGACATTTCTTGGTCTCCACCTTTTTGGTTAATCCTCCGTAAAATTCGCATAAGGAGCATGCAATATCCTCTCTCCGAAAGGCCTTGCAATCTATCACGGGAAATCGACAAACGAGTCAGAACATACAACGGATAGGAGGTAAAAAGCAAGAAAAAAAAACCTGATGAGAACCTAAATGGTCGAAGAAGGCTCGAGTAGTCAACGGGCTATGCCTGTGAGGGGCGGCCTAGTTCTTGATCAGCCTAGGGGCAATAAAAAGGAAGTACTCATAGGCCCAGATCTATGACACAGAGTTGTCATAACAATAGAAATGCAATCCACATAACATAACAAAAGGCATAATGAAATGTACATGATACATACCTCCCAGATGAGGGCCGTCCCACCAACGAATGAAATGCACCCTCGAGACAGATCTACCATCTCACGATACATCGTGCTCGAAATCGCAACTCCCCAGTCATACTGGTCCTATGCATCCTTGTGGACCAAGCTTGAAAGGATATTCAGATCCACCATGTCCCTCATATTATAGGTAAAGGTACAACCCATAATGACCAGCAGACACAACCGAGTGATGATCTTGTCAGAAGCAAAGTCGCTTACAGCCAACCAAACTAGATTCTCGTGTAAAAAAGTACATTTGACATAGATGCTATCCCTAGGAGGATCGAAGCCAATCATATCTTGGGTCTCTTCAGGGGAGAAGGCAACCCTCCAGTCATTGCACACGTCTAGGGCCCGAGTCATGAAGCGGATCCCCGATATCATATACAAGTCAAGCGGAGTGCAAGTCATCTCCTTGCAAGCAAAATGAAGGGTATTAGTGGTACCCCACCACCTCTCTACCAAAGCTTTGATTAAGCTCATATTGGCATGGTCAGGCGTCTTTACTCCCAAAAAGTTGACAAAGCTGGTGGGCTCCAGTAATGCTCAGACACCACTCCTCGAGGTGACGCACCTGATCACCTCCTCCAAGTGGCATCATCCACCCCTATTCTTAATCATCATGGCCTATATTGAATCAGTATATATACATGCAGATGACATGAAAAGTTTCTAAAAAGAGAAAACTTTGAAAATGGTAAATAGAATACTGACTGCCAGGTGCCTATCATATGAGACGTGCGTCTCAAGCTCTTGCAGGAGGAGCAATGAATCCGAATTTTCTTTAGGCGCCTCATAAATACGTCCCTGCGGACCACTCACCGAAGAGGTAATGGTGAGGCGAAAAGAAGAAACTCTATATCTGGATCTCGAAGCCATTATTGTAGAATGCTGAATCTAAAAAGCAAGACAATAGGTTGGCAGGTAAGTAATGTTGTCATAAAAAAAAAAGGAATTTAGTTAAAAAAAAAAAAAAAGAAAGGAAAAAAAGAGAAAAAAAGAATTGGAATTAGTGAAAAAGAAAAAAAAAAGAAAAGAAAAAGAGAGGAATTAAAAAAAAAAAGGATGATGAACGAAAGAACAAAGGAAGAGATAGAAGCTCACATTTGAAGTGAGCTTGAAAGGGCACGACAACAAATGAGCTACCAAGGGCTCTATTTATAGAGCTTGCTTGCATAGTAATTGCATAGTGCTGCATAGTAAAAAGTGTCTTATAATTATCAAACTACGTAAAAATGCATTTGCAAGTCCATTCTAACTTAGAATTTAAATCCGAAAGTCTCTACATGTTTGTATGATTTTTCTCTATTCGTAGACACCTAATTTGCCTACCTGCCGACTAAAGATGCGTTCCTTATGCCAAAAAATCAGAAAGTTAATGAACTTGAAAAATTCATCAATCTCCCAAAACCTGACAAATTAGATTTTAAAAATTACCAGAACCACTTCAGCGCATTCATAATCTTTTTCCATTCCCAAACCCATCAAAACTTCAGGCTTCACGCTCATCAAAACTGTCCAACAGATAGGCAGTTCTGATAAGAAGGCAGTTGTAAACCCTCACTTTAGCACCTCCAAAATTATTTCTAAACTCGCCAAAGCTGATCGAAATATTTTTCTATCCAAATTGATACTTTTTTGATCCTGACCGGACATTCTGTATCAGATAGCATTTTTCCAAAATTGATCAGGTCTTTCTCAAAATTGACTGCCAAACTGTCCGATAATTAATTTCGGATCCACCGTCACTGACTGGTAATTTTTCAGAATTCTAAAAGCCTCGAAAACTGACCCGAAGGATGAAAAAAGCCCGAAAATCGAGCTGCCATGTGGTTGTCCGCCAAAGCAGCTTGCGGATCTGCAGGACGTTTGTGAGGATTTGCAGGAGCACTTGGTGGCGGCCACAAAAACAACCAGTGGACACGCCAAAATGCTGGCAGCCACCACAACTCCTTTGGCGCGTCAAACTGAAGTTGCAGTGGCCACCGGCTCTAGTGGATCCGCCACCCTTCTTGCAGGCCGCCGTGAAAGCCACTTGCGGATTCTCACATAGCTTGGCGCGGATTCGCAACCCATCATGGTGACTAGTCCCCTATTCACAAAAATTCCGTTTTTGCCCTCTTTTTCAGCATGTTTTGGTCTTTTCACCCCACCTCACTTTACTTATAAATACCCCCTCCTCTCCACCATTTTTTCACACTCCAAGAACTAGTATTGATTGCTATCTGCTACTCTTCCTCTCTCTCTCTCTCTAATTAATCTCTCATACTCATTTTGGGTAGCCACTTTAATTAATTAATTTGGTTAATTAATCATTTTAATTAATTAATTACTTTAATTAATTAAAATTGGGTAATTAAGTAATCAATCCTTTAAATTAATCTCTTTTAAGGTTAATTTAATTTAATCCACCAACATATCCTAGCTCTCCAAAATGAAATTCCAATCCGGTAAAACCATCCACCCATCACACATACCAAGAAAAAAGGTATAAGTCATTACCCTCACTCAACCCCCAAATCAAATCAGCCCAATCAATCTAATCAATCTCTAAACCCCTCCACCTCACCGTGGAATAACTACGTGGGTTTTGATCTCCATTCAACAGGGTACATAGGAATGCTTGGAATCTAAATCCAAGTCTCAAATCCAAATTCCAATCAATCTCCTTTCCCTTTTTATTTTCAATGTAAATATTTATATGTATGATTTCTTGTAAATTTTAATTAATGCAATTAGTTAATTGTTTTGGAGTTAATGAGCGACTTGTGGTTCTCCTAGAATCCATAAGAACTAGAGAGAACACTCTCCTTAACTTGTGGATGTTTTTAATTACTTGTTCTTTATTTTTCCATGCACTTATAATTATGCCATGATCATACACTTTAAATCACAATTAATACTCGTCATCAATGAAATCAATTTTTTTTTAAGTCAAATCAAACTTAGGAGCCAAATTTAGATTATTTTAAAACAAAAAACCTAGTCCCCGAGCTCAACTTGGATCGAAGGCTAGTGATTTTATCCTTGGGTAAATTAATCAAAGATTAATGAATTGGTGTCAATTTTGATTTTTCCTTAATTTTTTCATTTAAATAAATTAGGGTGGCGACTCCCGAATCCCATCAAAAAATAAAATCAAATTTCTGAACGATAGCTGCTCTAATCGTGAGCACCGAAACTCGTACCTAAATTCTTTTAAAAATCGCTCGCCTTTCCTTAACATTCCCTAGCGAGAGAGAGAGAGAGAGAGAGAGAGGAGGGGGGGGGGGGGGAGGTGGCGGGAGTTCGAGCTATGGCTCACAGTGAGCAATGAATAATGATTAGTGAGAATGGGATATTGAATTGAATATGATTATTCAATATGAATCTAATTTGAGAATTTATTGAATTGCTATAAAGTGAACAATGTGAATTAAAAGCATTCTTCAGGCCATTCGGCCAATACTTGAAAATTGAATATACACATACCTCAACTTGTTATATGTGTTATTGTATATGAACTTGTATTGATATTAGATAATTTATATGTCTTAGATGTAGACGTAGTAGTGCTAAAATTAGGAATAAAATAAGTAAGTTGATAAGGTATTTAAGGATCTTCAATTGAATGACATAAAGGGTATGGTTCAATGTAGAACCTAAAGGAAAAGACAAGGAAGGTGTTCCGAAGACTAAGGAGAATCATTTCCAATTGTGTTAAGAGCTTATGCTAGGAGCTAAGCAAGTCAAGGTGAGTACTTGAAAACCTTATATTTCCTTAATGAAACCAATGCATCAGAGAAATTTTTTCAAAGAGGCCTTCGGCCTACCCACTGCTATTTGTATATGTGTACTGAAATTGTATTCAAATCAAACATTGTAAAAGAACCTACCTTCTATGTGTTAACCTCTTCAGTGTAATGAACCTTTATTGAACCAATGCCTCTCATTTGAAAATTTAATGTACCCTGATTGGTAAATCATTCTTATCACTATATTCTTTTGAGAAACTATTTAACCTACCCATATGAATCCCAATATTCATATAATTGATAGACTTTCATTGAATCTTCTAATGATTCATTATTATGCATTGTTGATTCATAATATCATAATGCTTGAATTACTTGATCAAAATGATCTGGTTATATTCTTGAAAGCAGAAATCCCTATTTGATGTGGGGTAACACATCAGTCATGTGCACATGGTTAAGCCTGCGGATAGGGTGAGCTTACCCAACCCCAGCTTGGAAGGGTGGTCCTAGCAGTGAGACCTGATCAGTCTCGCGCTAGAGATACTGTTTGAGTGAGCGAGGCTTAAGCCGCCACTCTAATATTTACAAGTGGGAAGCATACCGCTTCCAAGAATTATGATTTCTACTAAAAAGGTATTATTAATTTCAAACCATTATTGATTGCTTTTAATCTCCTCCTTCACATTGATACAATGAGATCCTATAAATTCTACTGATAGATATGTACTTATACACTACCCCATTTTTTATTTTTTTTTATTCTTATGCACTCACTGAGCTTCTCTCACACCCCCATAATGTATTGTTTTCAAGTTCAGTAGCATGCTCAGCAAGTAGATCTCAAGTTTCAGCCTTCGCTTGGGATTGCTCTACTGAATGTATGATGATTATATTTTGATTCTTTGGATCACTTTATCTAGAGCTCCATAGATTAATATGGTTATAGTATTTTTGTAATTGGATAATTTAAATACTTCATTATGGTCAGAAATTATAATATGATATGTTATTTAGATTATAGTATATGGAATGATGTACAATTATATGTTAATTGATGATGAGAAACATCAATATATGAATAGTATACATGTGGTATATGTTACGTATATCAGAATTATAATAGTATATATTGAGTATATATTTGGTATATGTGAGGTATCTGATACTGTTAATACAGGTTGTGATCTTGGGATTATGTGTAATGTATGTATAGTGTATTATATTATGGAGTGAGGGGTTCTACGGGTTGTTGGTATCCTTATGGTTACCCATGCCCTAGGACCGTCACACTTCTGAATTTAGGGTGTGATAAGTGTGGTATCAGAGCAAAAGTTTAAGTCTAGTATAGACTAATAAATTTTAAGGAGTCATAGTGAATAAGTTGAACCATGGAGCATAGGATTCCTAATCGTCAATTACAGTCCATCATTAAAATAGTTCTACATTATCCATATATGATTGAATTCTTATTATCTAGTATGATATATATGTGTGTGCTATGAATATAAAAGAATTAGTATGTGTAAACATATACTAGTGTAATAATTATATGAATGAAACATTGAATATACTCTAAATGATACATGTGTACTAAAATGCAATATGAAAGTGAAGTGACAAAAGTGAAAAGGAGATTTATCCCCTAGTGATCACTCCTGTAATAAAGAAATGAATGTGTATTGTTAGAAAGAAATTATTGTAATAATCATTGTTGAATATTGATAAAGACATCAATACATCTATTATTTGTGAAAAGATTTATATAATATGAATAATGATAGAATTGTATAAACTATTTGTACATACGAAAACATATGTATTGTTTAGGATAAAGACATCCTAAGGCAAATTACCTCGTAATGATGAGAGTGTAAAAATCTAACGTTACCCTACATGTTATGTTAATATATGATTACCTGTTAAAGTCACCTAGGTTTCAACGACAAACCAAAAAAGGAGAAGAAATGAAGATTACTGAATAATGTAGAAACAATGATACAAGAACTCTATGAATTAAAGCAAAGATCGACAAGTGGAAAGAAGAAGGCATTGTATGCCATCTACTGTGTACTCTCCAGTAACAACACTCTCAATAAGAGAAGCATAAATTTTCCTGCTACTTATGCAGATATCGAACAAGAATTGAAAGAAGAATGCTTATTAGTACCCTCAAAGAAGGAAATAATTCGACGACTAATAAGTTATCACATTGCCTCTAGAGAAAACATATGGAACTATTTGTAATGCGATAACAAAAATGAATAAAGAAAAATATGAGGAATTCTTGTTAGACTTAATTAAAGTCTTGGAAAAGGGGAAAAGTAAAGAGAAAGGGATGAATAGAATAAGTACAATAAAGAAATAAAGTACTGTAAGGGAGACAATAAAAGTCAGAATTATAAATACAAAAATGATAAATTGAGTAATACAAAAAGGAATATGTATAAGTTAAATACTAGTGAAGTCTTATTGATTATAATAAATATATTTTAAGGGAGATATCCCATATAGAGGAAGGATTAATAATGAGACAGTAATGTGAGGCCTCGCTCTAGCACCGGTCCGATCCGCTAGAGGGGGATCGAAATGCTCATTCGGGTCTGGTCTCACGATGGAACCCTCGGGTTCGGATTGGTTGATTTCTGAAAATTGACTTTGGGAGTCGCCACCTTAATTTATTTTTAATTGGGAAAATTTTAAGAAAAAAACCCATTTTATGACTCCAAGTTATTGTCCAATGAACAAAAGTGCACTAGCCTCGATTACCAAAGAGGATTCGGGGACTAGGTTTTCGGTTTATTTTAATTTGAAAATAAGTTTGGCAAGTTTAATATACAATAACTTAAAATGAATTTCATGAACAGTATAAATGAATGAACAGTTATAAATGAATTGAAGCAATAAAGTAATTAAATACAAAAAAGTAAATAAGAATCTTAAATTTACAAAAGCAAACCAATATAGGGGATACTTTCTCTAGCCCTTATGGGATTCTAGGAAAGCAACACATTCCCCAAATTA
>CATKHJ010073049.1:0-15809 GCA_949750685.1 Vernicia montana | reverse complement strand
TCCTAGAGAACCAAGTTGATTAATGTAATTCTCCTCTATTATTTTGTAATTTAAGTACACTCTAGATGCTCCATGTGTGTGTAAGGGAGAGATATTATTGTGGCCTCATTGGCAATATTGAGCACCTAGTTATATGTTATAAATTGTGATATAAGATGATATGAGTAAGATGATGGGTTATTATGAGAATGCCTGTGTATGTATGGATATGTATGTTTAGGTTGAGATCTTGGGGATATGTATGTGATAGATGCAATGATGTCGTATGTGGAGGTCATGTTTATGGGTTCTACGGGTGATCGGTGGCCTTATGCCTACCCATGCCCTAGGACCGTTGCACCGCCAAAGCGGGGTGTGACATGATGACTCGATATTCGCTTAAAAACTTTCTTCACCCTTTGATGATTAAGGAAAGAAAAGGGGTGGCACAAAGGAAGACGACTCTGAGGAGGATAGAATTGTTTGACTACTCATGTAATAGACGAAAGAAGATAAATTATTTAGACCGATTCGATAGACTCAAACAGATGGATTTTGACATGACTCAGAATAGACTCCAATTTGAATGACACATCCTCTTTTTTTTTTTTTAAGGCAAAAGAACCAAGTGGAGATGCAATCGATGCAATACTTTTGGCACGGAGAACACGAGGGTGTGATGCCTTACAAGACAAAAAATATTTTTACTAGGATTTGGACCACACCCGAGTTAGGCTACCTACGTATCCCTTACAATGCTTCTATTATTTTTCTTTCTTAGGGAGAATCAGGTCCACGTGATTCTTATTAGCCGACAATTGGTTGAGCTTAGCTTAAGATTGCGTTTGGTGAAGCTTAAGGAAGGATTGCCTTGATGTGACTTGGAAATAATTATCCAACAACTTGGCGGCTGAGTTATGAGAACCATTCAGTCTTCAATCTCCAACCAAAATTGGATTTGTTATGATATGATGGTGTAATGCATTTATTTTGTTGCCAAAATGTATTGATTCTTTGCCTTTTTATATATTTTTTTCTTATTAATTTTAAAAATTTTTTTTTTTTTTGGTGTATCATTCAAGTTGGATTCAAAACGAAGACACATGAGATATAACATGAAAAATTTAAACTTTTCATTATGAGTAGTATCAAAATTTACAGACAAACTAAGAGGGTTAATTAAAGACTCAAAAGGAAAGCAACACGACTCGACAAACTCTGACTTTGACTTTCAATCAATTACGGACTAAAAAAAAAAGAAAGAAGCACAAGACTCGATAGACTCAGACTCAGACTCAGGATTGACTGGAATCTTCGAACAAGGGCATGACATCTAGGCTAATGTTCTTCTCAAAATGCTAGTCATTGAGTAGGTGATAAGTGCTTAATTGACTACATTTTACCCTTTGTTTTTAATGTATTTTATTCTTAAATTGAGTTTGATTTATTTGTTTAGTATTTTTTCAGAGTTCTTTTATAGGAATTTCATGTTTTGAGGTGCCATGGAATGAAAGAACCCGAAATGACAACGTTTGGTGCAAGAAAGGAGCCAATTTTTGAAGCTAAAAATTTTGAAGCCTGTCACACACCCCATCACACGGCCATGTGATCGCCTGTGTGATAAGGTGTAAAATTGGCAGAACTGAAATGTCCTTACCACACAGCCGTGTGGCCGACTATGTGATGAGTCTGGGCAGGATATTTAAAGCTGCGAGCAGAAGAAGAAAGAGAGCGAAAAAGGGGGAAAACCCTAGTCGTGTGGTTGGGAATTTTTAGGTTCCTTTGGTTCGTAGATAGCTTAGGAATTTTATTTTGGAGAGATTGAAAGTGTAAATCAAGAAAAAGGTTTATTTTTGTATAGATTTAAAGTGGGAAATCAAGGATTGAAGAAGGGATTTCTGCAACATCATCCATGGATGGTTTGAGTTTTCTTATTTCTTTTATTTATTGTCTTTGAATTCTATTATGAACTAATTGTTTTCTATCTAGATATTGATGAACCCTAGTTCTTAATTTATGGATTGAATAATATAAGATTTGATTAATTCATCTTTGATTGTCTTATTTCTATGATAAATCTTATTATTCTAATTGGCAATTGCTAGCTTGTTGATTAGATATTGTTTCCATGTTAAATGAGTTGAGATACCTTAATATGGATTGATCACTCATAGAGATTGAGGGTTGCTTGAGGCACTAGAGATAGGCCTACAAAACCCTTTGGTATTTTTTTCCTTGTTCTTAATGCATGAACTATTTGATTGTGTTTGAGAAGAGATTCCTGGCGCTTTACCTAGGGATTAGGGATTAAATCGCTCAAGAGAGGTTTTAATCTAAACTAGTGGAATGCTAATTCAATGCATTGTTTGGTTAATTGATTCCATTTTTCATGACATTTATGAAAGGATAGGGGGATTCATATTTAGATAGCTTTATTCTTGTTTATATCTATCAATCTTCTCATGTTTTAGTTTAGTTTCAGTTTTAGTCAATGTTTTCAAACCCGGCCCGGTCTTAGAACCGGTGAAGGCAGAGGGTCACGGGTTAGAGGTCGAACCGGGGTCGAACCAGAATTTTAAATAAATTAATATATTAATTATTTATATGTTAAAAAATATAATATACATATAATTAAAATTAATAAACATTATTAGAGTAAGTAATGAACATTATTTAAAAGAAATATGAATTTGAGACAATTATTTAGAAGAAATTATGATAAATTAACTCATTAAGTGGCCATTTTGAGATCCAAATTCGGGTAAGTTCCACTACTCAGTAGTAGGAAGTCTACTTGGATTTGTGTTCTTCTATATAAGAAATATGAATTTGAATATTCATATACTCAAAATGGTGAATGGTAGAATGATAATTTGAAACTTAAAGTAAACTCTACACTAAGAAAAGTGAGGGAGGAGCGAGTTATCCCACATTGGAAAAATATAAAGTTAGAATGATGTATATATTCAAAAGTTCATCCTTTCAAAGTTAAGAAAGTAGCCAAGAAGGCTCTCTCTCGCGCCCGTGCGGGGGGGGGTGCAAATCCATAGTATTGGGCTTAGGTTTAACATGTGAGCGCGCGATCTGCGTATACAAATGTCGGACCAAAATAGGTTGGCCAAATTTTAATTTTTTTAGTCCAAATTTTTTTTTTTAATATCCAAACACACACACAAAAAAAAAAAAAAAAAAAAAAAAAAGTAAAAAACCGAACCGGAGGCCGGTTTTTCCGGTCGGACCGGCCGGTCCGGTCCGGTTCTTACAACATTGGTAAATATTTATTTAAATCATGTAATTTTTTATCCGTTCAAATGTAATTAGATTTTTTTTTATTTTTGTAAATATTAATTTTGATGATGCCATTTTTGGTCCATCATTATGTTTCCCCCAAGACACTTTTATATGTAGTATAGATATTTGAGATATAAAATTTTCAATTTTGGTGAATATAGGTCAAGAAAAATAACTACTTTAATGCATACAGGATTGAGAGTGAGAAAATACCAAGAGGAAATGAGCAAAACCAGTGTTTCTAATTTTTTTTTTAATAGGAAAATAACACAGAACCAATAAATTTACTTACAATTCAGCAACATAATTTGTACAATGAAAACTCAAAATATTGGAAAATAATTAATCTAAAAATTCCTTATTGTTCTTTATATATCAATTTACAATATAATAGCCAAAAAGGTTTTTTATTCAATGCCAAGTACCACACGTTATTATTATTATTTATGGATAGACTAATTATTATTATTCAGAAATCTGCCAATTCAAATAATAATATTTCATCATATAAATCCTCCATAGAGAGAGTACCATCAATGTCCAAGTCATTTTGTGTCCATAGGCATGTTTCATTTCTGTCTTCTTGTATTTTTAGCCAATACCCTTGCTCTTCAAATAACCTCAATATCTGCTCAAATACAACAAAATTAAATTGATCTATTTTAAAGTTTGTTTGATATAATTAAATTTTATAAAATTTATTTAATACTACATTGATTGTACTTGAACCAAATCCAATCAAATTAGATAGAATTTGTTAGTAACATTACAAATTTAACTTAATTTTGATTTGTCTAAAATTAGTTAATTCTGCAAATGAAATGAACTTTTTCATTCATTTTTTTTTTTTTTAATTTATGGGCTACACAATAGAGAATAGACATTTTCTTACACTCCCATAAAAACGAAATCTCATATAGTGGGAGGAGATGACTTGAACCCAAGAGTTGATAAATTAGTGACTAATTTTTATTAAAAACTTACCATTTTCATTGTTGGCCTCCTAGAAGATGAATGCATTAGGCAGAGGCGGGCAGTGAACATCATAATTTTCATCTCTTCTTCTACGTAATCTTCGCTTAGGCCAGGATCAATTAGACGTTCAGGTAGGCCAGAAGTCATTAAAGATCTTGCCTGCAAATCAAACAACTATGAGCTAAGATTAAGGTAATTCATTTTCTTTTGTTTCAATTCATTTGAGAGTAAATTAATGATTTCTTATGTTATATTTACCCATAGAACTAAACTTTCTTGTTTTGTCTGATTTATTTGAATAGCTTCTTTCCCAGTGATGAGTTCCAGAAGTACAACTCCATAGGAGTAGACATCTATTTTCTCATCTACTTTTCCATACATCATGTACTCTGGGGCCAAGTAACCAAATGTCCCAACAACATTAAATGGCTTTATGTTAGCTGACATTTCTTCTAATTGATTGTATACCATTGCTGCTCCAAAATCTGATAGCTGACAAACAAAATAATAAAAATAATTGTTAGAACAAATAGACGACAAAAGTAAGAGAAATAAAATAAAGACACAGAATTTACGTAGTTCGGCGTAAGTCTATATCTACGGGCAAAGACGACAAAAAAACTTCACTATGGTAATAAAAATGAGAGTACAAAATTGGCTTGACAATATTTAAATATCTCACACCCTAAATACACATAAAATACAAGAATATTTTATCTACCCGGTGTTTATCCAAGCTCACAAATCACTCACACACAAAGCTTTGAAGTAACTAAACTATTTATCACAAATAGCTACTTTGTTGCTTAACTTGATGAAATGCAAGAAGTGAGCATGGCTATTTATAGCCATTCAAAACCAAGAATATGTGGCTAATAATAAAAGCCACATTTATACTCTTTACACCACAAATTGGTTATTATTGTTGTACTAATAATGCTCTCCAAGTTGGAATCCACAAATTGGTCATTATTTTTGTACTAATAATGTTCCAATATAATGCTCTCCAAGTTGGAATAATAATGACTTGGATTGATATCTTATCTAAATTCAAGCCACACATAACAAATCTCCATCTTGACTTGATTTTTGCCAAGTTTCAAAATAGTAAATTCGTATGTCGCCTTCTCTAATGCCCTTCTGGGCAATTCAAATATTGCGAACACCAATTAAGTCCAAGCAATACTTGAACTTATTTACTGAAAGAGGCTTTGTCAACATGTCAGCCGGATTGTCAGTAGTACCAATTTTCTTAACAGAAATATCACCTTGAGAAATAATATCACGAACAAAATGGTACTTCACATCAATGTATTTCGTCCGCTCATGAAACATTTGATCTTTTGTTAAGTGAATAGCACTCTGACTATCACAGTTGACGAAAATCACCTTTTGATCAGAACTGAGCTCACCAAACAATCTTTTTAACCAAATGGCTTCTTTAATAGCCTCAACAACTATCATGTACTCTGTCTCTGTAGTGGACAATGCTATTGTAGACTGTAAAGTAGCTTTCCAACTGATAGTAGTATCACCAAGAGTAAATACATAACCTGTAATAGATCTCTGCTTGTCAAGATCACCTGCATAGTCTGAATCAACATAACCAACCACATTTCCTTTGCTCCTTTCGAATTCCAAACAAGAATCAATAGTGCCCCGCAGATATCTCAGAATCCATTTCACTGCTTGCTAGTGTTCTTTACCTGGATTAGACATATATTTACTAACAATACTAACTGCATGTGCAATATCAGGACGAGTACAAACCATAACATACATGAGACTACCAACAGCACTGGAGTAGGGAACATGTGACATGTACTCAATATCATTCTCTGACTGTAGTGACATAGCAGCAGAAAGTCTAATATAGGTTTAGCGTTTTCATACCAAAACGCTCCAAAACTTTTTCAACAAAACTCTTCTGAGTAAAATAAAGTTTTCTTGCAGCTATGTCTCTTTGAATCTCCATACCAAGAATTTTCTTGGCTGCTCCCAAATCTTTCATCTCAAATTCACCACTCAATTCTGATTTTAATTTGTTGATTTCAGAGATATGCTTGACTGCAATCAACATATCATCAACATAGAGCAGCAAATATATAAATGAACCATCTGCAAGTTTTCTGAAATACACACAGCTATCATACTGGCTCCTAGAATAGCTATGGCCAACCATAAAAGAATCAAACCACTTGTACCACTGTCGAGGAGATTTTTTCAGACCATACAATGATTTCTTCAATAAATAAACATGGTCTTTCTTGCCTTCGATCTCAAAACCCTTAGGTTGTTGCATATAGATTGTCTCCTCAAACTCTCCATACAAGAAGGCGGTCTTAACATCCAGTTGTTCCAACTCCAAATTATGCATAGCAACTAAAGCAAACAAGACACGAATAGAGCTATGTTTAACAACAGGTGAGAACACATCATTAAAGTCAACTCTATGTACCTGACTGTAGCCCTTTGCAACCAAACGTGCCTTGTACTTGGCATCTTCAACACTTGGAATACCATCTTTCTTCTTATAGACCCACTTGCATCTAACAATTTTCTTGTCTTTAGGAGGTTTGACCAAATCCCAAGTTCTATTTTTGTGAAGGGACTCCACCTCTTCCTGCATAGCCACTAACCACTTAGCAGAATCATCACAAGAGATAGCCTCTGAATATGTTGAAAGATCACCAACTGTATTTGTGTCTTCTACCACAGCTAGTGCAAATGAGACATAATATGTTAGTCTCTGAGGCCTCATCTTCTTTCTTGGTAGCTTATGTTTAGCAATAGAGTCTTCTTCTTCACTTTGTGGTATTTCCTCTTCTTCAATAGAGGTAGGGATCTGAACTGAATTTTGTGGAGAGGGTTTATTCTCGACCTCAAACTCCACCTACTTAGAAGAACTTGCAGCATCTGTATCAGAAGAAACAAAAATCTCTTTTCTAGTAGAAGTCTCCTTTCTGGGATGTAACATAGCAGATTCATCAAACACAACTTCTCTTCTAATTATTAGTTTTGGAGACTTGGGATCAAAGCACCATAATCTATATCCTTTTACACTAGAAGAATAACCAATAAATATGCACCTTTTAGATCGTGGCTCTAATTTGCCATCATTAACATTGCATAAGCAGGACACCCAAATACCTTTAAATCAGAATATTCAACCGATATACCATACTATACCTCCTTCGGAGTCTTTAAGTCAATTGTTGTGGATGGAGAACAATTCACCAAATGACAGGCTGTAGAAGCTGATTCTGCCCAGAAGTCTTTAGATAGGCTAAAGTTTGATAACATACAACGAACTTTCTCTAAGAGCATTATGTTCATACACTTTGCTACACCATTCTGTTGTGGTGTGCCTCTGATTGTAAGGTGACAATCAATGCCTTCATTTTTGCAGAATTCATTAAAATCACCTTGACAGAACTCTAGACCGTTGTCTATTCTGAGTCTTTTTATTTTTCTTCCAGTTTGTTTCTCAACCAGGGCCTTCCATTGCTTGAAAGTGGCAAACACATCATTTTTATGCTTTAGAAAATATACCCATACCTTTCTAGAATAATCATCAATGAAGGTAAGCATATATCGAGCACCACCTTTTGATGGGACACGTGCAAGCCCCCACAGATCTGAATGAATGTAATCCAGAGTACCTTTAGTTCTATGAACTGTAGTACTGAAACTGACTCTTTTCTGCTTGCCGAAAATACAATGCTCACATAAGTCTAGCTTTGATGTACTCTGACCGCAGAAAAGAGCTCTTCTGTTTAACTCTGACAGACCTCTTTCACTCATATGTCCCAGCCTCATATGTCATAATCTAGTGACATCTGAGTCTAACAAGGAAGATGTGGACACGGCAGCTGCACCTGTAGCTGTAGAACCTTTCAAAACATATAGTTTGCCTATCTTCTCAGCCTTCATCACGAATAAAGAACCTTTAGCAACCTTCAAAATTCCACCTTCGCCAGTAAATTTATAGCCATTCGAATCCAGAGTACTTAAAAAAATAAGAGTTCTCTTCAAGTCTGGAATATGTCAGACATTTGTCAAAGTTCTGACTACTCCATCACACATCTTGATTTTAAATGTGCCTATTCCAATAACTTTACAAGCATGGTTGTTGCCCATCAATACAACTCCACTTTGCACCGATTTATATGTGGAGAAATAATTTTTATTGGGACACATATGGAATGAGCAAGCTGTATCCAGAATCCATTCATTTCTGGTTTTGGCTCCATCATCACATACCAAAAGCAGATCACATTGCTCTTGATTTTGAACAACACTGGTTTCAGTGGGTTCCTTTTTCTTCTGATATTTGTTATGTTACTTGTTCTTCAACTTGAAGCATTCTGACTTGATATGCCCCTTTTTCTTTTAGTAATTACAAGTCAAATTTTTGTGCCTAAATTTTGATCTAGACCTTGACTTTTGATTGCTAGAAGAACTCTTATCTGCATACCTTCCTCTAACAAGTAGACCTTCTGCTAGGCTGTCATTTCTACTCATTCCAAGCTCCTTGTCGATAAGCTCTTTTGAAAATAGAGTTGATTTAACATCCTCTAACTTTAGAGTTTGCCGACTGTAAATTAAAGTATCTCTAAAGTGCTTGTAAGATGGAAGTAATGAACGAAACAACATAAGAGCTTGATCTTCATCATCATAAGAAATCTCCATATTTTCTAAATCCATAAGAATAGTGGAGAATTCATCAATATGAGATTTGATAGGTGCACCTTCGGCCATGCTGAGTGTATATAGACGGTGCTTTGCTACCAACTTGGTGATGAGATTCTTTGTAACATACAAAAATTCAAGCTTGTCCCATAAATCTTTGGCAGTCTTCTCTTGCATGACTTCTCGCAATACTTCATTTGACAAGTATAACTGAATGAAAACAAGGGCCTTATCATCCATCTCCTGCTTCTTTGCCTCATCCATTGTACTAGGTAATTTATCTTTACCTAGTAGTGCTTGATGCAAACCATTTTGAATCAATATTGCACGCATCTTGACTTGCCACATGGTGAAACTCATATTGTGATCAAATTTCTCAATATCAAATTTTGTCATCGTCATGATGACCATACACTGGAATAGTGATTGTAGTATGTGAACAATACACCAGGTAAGTTCCCAGGAAAGAGAGATGGGTCACAATGGACACATTTAAATACCAAGTCTTTCCTTAGTCAGAACTTTTTCTAGACATGCACTTTCACACTACCACACTTATTTTCAGCTCGGCTCTAATACCAGATTGATAGAACAAATGGACGACAAAAGTAAGAGAAATAAAATAGAGACACAAAATTTACGTAGTTCGGCGTAAGTCTACACCCACGGGCAAAAACGACAAAAAAAATTTACTATGGTATTAAAAAGGAGAGTATAAAATTGGCTTGACAATATTTAAATATCTCACACCCTAAATACACATAAAAAAACAAGAATATTTTATCTACTCGGTGTTTATCTAAGCTCACAAATCACTCACACACAAAACTTTGAAGTAACTAAACTATTTATCACAAATAGCTACTTTGTTGCTTAACTTGATGAAATGCAAGAAGTGAGCATGACTATTTATAGCCATTCAAAACCAAGAATATGTGGCTAATAATTAAAGCCACATTTATGCTCTTTACACCACAAATTGATCATTATTATTATACTAATAATGCTCCAATATAATGTTCTCAAAGTTGGAATCCACAAATTGGTCATTATTGTTGTACTAATAATGTTCCAATATAATGCTCTCCAAGTTGGAATAATGATGACTTAGATTGATATCTTATCTAAATTCAAGCCACACATAACAATAATAATAATTTATGGGTATGGGAAAACATTTTGAATGTTGTTCTTTGAGTGTCTGCTTCGTATTGCAAGTGATCAAAGATTTAAATCCTGACAGCTAATAGCTGAAAGCTTTAAAAATTACCAATTTATTAACAACACATACTTACTTGTGGCTGGTAGTTGTCAGAGAGAAGAATGTTAGATGACTTCACATCTCTATGAATTATTGGAGGGTTGAAAGAATGATGAAGGTACTCCAACGCCTTCGCTACGCCAATGGCAACTCCCATTCGCTCTCTCCACTTAAGCTGTTTCAGATATTGGTTTAAGCTTCCCTTTAGCAGATTATACACAATTGCATACATATCCTTATTGTCACAATACCCAATTATAGTAACAATATTTTCATGTTTTATTCCAGATAAAAACTCCACTTCCCGGAGAAGATCCTCCGCTGAAAACTGTGTTGTTTTGAGGACCTTCACAGCTGCAGCCTGACCATTTTCCAGTTTTGCACAATATACCTTACTATTCCCACATTCTCCAATAACCAATTCAGGGCTGAAATTATCAGTAGCTAAATTGAGTTCTTGCAATGTGAAAAGCTTAATGGATCGCTCTGATTCTAGGAGTACTAATCTTTGAAATAACTTATTTGCTAACAATTCAGCTGGAACTTCAATTGCTTTCCTGAAACTGTACCTTCCTGTACTATCAACTTGTTGTTGCAAACTTTCTTCTGATGAAAATGATGAAGAGGATGGGACTACTACTTGAGAAGAGCCTTCTTGTGAGGTTCCTTGCCTCTGAAGTATGATTTTTCCCACATTATTGATTATCAAGAGGCTGCAAGTTGGAGGCATCCCTTTTAGATAATTACTGATTACTGAATCTTTAGTCCTGCAATGCACACAAAAATTAAAAATAAATAAATAAATAAATCTGTGAAAACAATTATGTTAATATAGTCCAGTACAATCGACTGCCTATCTGCATTATACTATTAAAAGATTAGAAGTTCAAACCTTGAAATACTGCATCCAATAGCAAGAATGGATGCATAATTGATGCGTACTTGATAGGTTAATTCAGAAATGAAAGAATCTCCAATGCAAATTCTTATCACCAAATCAATCTATACAATTAAAAATATATATAAACCATTAGAAAATCAAAAATGAATAAATTATTTATTCCATAGAGAGGTTAAAAATTTTATACCTGCTTGGACTTGCAGAGATCTTCATGAATATGAAAAGTGTTGGGATCAAAAGTATCAAATGGTTCTTGAACATGAATGGCTAGCACATTATCCCCAGGCATGACCATTACATTGAGTAATCTGAGTAGCATTTCTCTACCATGGTTATCTGATTTTAATCCAACTATAATTGTTCTCTTCTTGACTGTCTTCTTCCTTGCGATTGAAAAAAAAATCCGCTCTATACTTAATCCTCCAACCATGTTTATAAACAATACTGGTTCTGATATTCAGCCACCATCCCATTGCAGAACCAAGAAGCAATGCCATGATTGTGTTACAGGTTTTTATTTCTTGTACCTGATATTGATAGGACCAGCAATGTATTTATTGCTTCTTGTAAGGCAATTCACATTATCTAATTATTTACTCTCTTCCCTCTTTTGTAAACTGCAACAAATAGTTGTACATGTAATTTTTGTCTAAGCAGTGAATACGGTTGATTCTGCAAAGCAAACACACAACTTATACCACTATCAAAAATTAAGAATTCAGAGTCTTATTAATTTTTATTTTCTTAATATTGGGATATAATTTATTGTTAAAAAGCTTTTATCTTATTTTATATTTTGATTAAGTTGCTCCATTGTATTAATAAACATATTTGGATCAATGTCTTCAAAACTGAAAGATCTCGAGTTCGAGTTTCAATCTGAGTCAAATTTACCAAAAAGAAAATTGCTCGAGTTTTGTCAAGTGATCATGTTTACAGTATAAGAGTGTATTATTAATAAACAAGTCGTGACAAGGGAGATATGATCTATTCTTAATAATTCGACCCGAACTAACTCCAACATCTAGTTGCATTATAAATAAACAAGTTGTGACATCCAAACTAACTCGAACATTTAGTTGCACAGGGCTCTTTGACTTGGAATGATGGTGGTGGAGTGTAGTAGTCATGATGTCCAGATCATAGAGAGCAATGGACATGGTGTAGCTTTGGCACAAAGAGAAAAAAAAAAATAGTTGTCATATTCAGTTTGGCTATGAAAGAGAACTAGCTTTGTTGCTTTACTCAATAATGTGAACATAGTCATTAGAAATAAGTCTTATCTACCCTGTGTATAAAATAATTAAAGTTGAAATAAACTTGCATTTTGGTGATGTTAAACATATTTATCTATCCCACCTAAAGTCTATGCTAGAATTTGCATTATCCAGTCAATGAATTAAATGAAAACAAACTACACATCACCTTTGTTAATTTATCCCTGTATTATAAAGGATTTCAACTTGCATACCTTTTTGGTTTTTGTTCAGTATGATCTTTTCTACAATTTTTCATTTTGGTTCAATTCAATCCTTTGGCATACATAATAGGGTAAGCAATGCTTGATTGAAAGAACCCAATAGTCCTTATTTTGAAGGACAATTAAAATGATAGGTATGAGTCTATTCTACTCTAGGACATTATATTAGCCAGATCATAAAAATATATTTACAAGACATAGTAGGACCATTTTGACTTTAATATTTCTAACTACACTTGTAGGAGTAAGTTGTATATATCTTAACAGTCTGTTTGATACATAAATTACTTAATTAAATCACAAGATTAATAAATAATATTATGTTTGATACATATAATTCAAGTTAAATTTAATAATTTTAAATGTTTAATTAATTTATGAGATTAGTGTTATTTAAAATTTAGCTTTCATATCTTTTGCAATTCTTATTTAATAGGATTACTAATTTCATTATTTACTAATTCTAAACATTACGAATCTATAAATCAAACGAGTTGTAAATTCTTAACAAACTATACATATGCATGTGCTGATACAATTTCTTTCAATTTTCCATTCTAGAACTGCAGTGGTTCTAATTGAACCACTTTTAATGGTCTTTATGGTTTAGAATTTTTTTTTATTCAATTTGTTTTTCCTTTGGTCCTTAATTAGCTCTTTTATTCGAACTAACTTTTAATGCCAAAATTTATTACACCTGCAGACAGCAAATTTAAGTGGTGCTTTACAATGACTTTGGATCAGTTTTATTTCAGTGGCATGGCCTGCCATGTGCTGTAGGCTCAGGGGCCAAGCTAAGGTACCCTCTAAAAAAGGTAGGCAATTGGCAATTGCCCCCTTTAAGCTTCCCTAAAAAAAAAATTTTTAAAAAATACGACTTTAATTTAGAAAAATTAAATTTGTTCCGCTTAATTTAGTTTCATCCCTTATTTTTGTTTAAATGAAAATTTAAAATGGTGAAATGATTAAATTAAAAAAACTCCTTTTTTACATGAGAACTAAATTATCAAATGAAGAGAAAATACATAAATTAATTAATTAATTAATTAATTAATTAATTAATTAATTATATATATATATATATATATATATATATATATATTGTCTCAAATTGATTAATTTTATTTTTAATTATATATTTTATGAATTTTCCTATTTAAAAATATTATTGTCTTAGGATATTAATCCTATTTGGAAGTTATCCTAATTAAAAAATTAGTTTAGACAGGAATTTTGGATAATTTATGTATTTATCTTATATTATACCTATAGGTTATTCCCCTATAATTAGGCCAACCTAATTAATGATTTCATACATATCAAACAAAATGCAACTCTAATGTTTTTTTTATTCATACTTTCTAGCAGGACTGGCTCCAGCATTTAGGCCCTAAACAATCCTAAAAAATGAAATTCTCAATCCCTTACTCTTCTATACAAATATTTTTTTAATAAATTTAATAACTAAAATATAATATAATAATTAATTCTTAAATACAAAATTATCATCAAGATCCAATAAATTAACTCCAAATTATATTTTATTTTTGGTAATAAGAGTCAATATTATTAATAATGATAAAATGGAGAAAAATATAACATTGAGATGCAACCTACCCAAGTCAATAGGCTATTTCAAGTACACCCGAAAGAAATCTAAACATCTCAATAATATGATAAAAAATCTCAAGAATCTCAATATAACATTAACTACAGTCCATAATCATAAACTACACCTGATACAACAAATGAAATCAAATAATATATAACTAAATCTAAGAAGAGAATGTTAATACTCTTCTCGCTTTTTGGTGTGTAAAAATTTCAATTAAATTATTGTGATCAAGTTTAACTGCCATTTTTTTCTCAAAAGATAACATAGCCAAACCGTTCAATCTCTCTTATAACATAGTTGATATTTTTTTTTTATTAAACAACAAGAAGATGAAAGGATAAGGTAAATAAAGGCAATTTTGTCCAAATAAAAAAAAATAGCCCTATATTAACAAAATCCTTTAAAAAAAATTAAAAAATACGAGGTCTTTTATTGAAGAGGCCCTAGGTAATTGGCCTCTCCTTAGAGCCTGGTATGCTTTCTAGGTCACCTTTTCGATCTCTTAGATCAAACTATTTTACAACTTACATAGTAATAAGGGATAAAATTTACACTCCGAATTGGACCACAGTGACAAAGCCTAAACAGGCTAGAGCTCCAAATAACAAGTCTCAAACAACTAAAGCCATCATAACCAAGCGATTCTTAGTCAACAGGGCAAGGTACTACAGATAAAGGTCCACAAGCACCTCAATCTACCATGTGACTGTCTCAACAACAAGTACTTTATCCTGAGTCATCTCACCTCAGCAGTGCCTTGCCTCGATGCTAAACAATCTTGCTCCTCACCTAAGAAAAGTTTGCTCTGACACTTCCTTCAGATGTCCCCCACATAAGTGGACAACTATTCCTAATACATCTGAGAAATGGAGCAAGCAAGCACAAGATTCTAGAACTGGCAGCCGAACATGTAGGAGTGTCATCAACATTGTTCTTCTACATTATGACATGACTCTCAAACCCAGTACTATTAGAAGCGGCCATATAGCCCACTCACTCAAATGCCAAAATGAGAATAATTAACTCAGTATAAATCCATGCAAACCCTCCCAATATATATATATATATAGAGAGAGAGAGAGAGAGGTAAGATGAGACTGGTTTCTCACTTAAACCTCAAAGCCTTTACTCTGGAGAAAAAAAATATCAATCCTCCATAGTTAACCTAAAACCAGAAGTTCTCAGAAACGAAAATATCACATAAAACTGAAAAGAATAATTCTCATTCAATAAGGACCAAAAGTCAAGTCAATTACAAAACTAATAGCTAATATATATATACAGTATAATGCCAGGTCAACTTGATGCCAGCTCACTAATCCTAACAGAATGTCTAACCAAGTAACAACCTATGAATAAAATAAATTATATATTCTCACATCCCCCCCTCAAGATGGAGACTGATCAAAGGAGATCATTCCCATCTTGGACAACAAAGTATGATGACTTCTGGAGGGAAGAGATTTGGTGAGGATGTCAGCTAGCTGAAGTTTGGAACTAATATGCACAGGCTGGATGAAGCCTTCCTTAAATTTGTTTCGAACCACATGACAATCTATCTCCAAGTGCTTGGTTCTCTCATGGAACACAGGATTAGCACTGATGTGGATGGCTG
>CATKHJ010073026.1:0-25623 GCA_949750685.1 Vernicia montana | reverse complement strand
TTCATGTAGCATGTCCGTAAGGGGACCACTGCTTATTATGAAGCATGCTTGTAAGGAAGCCTCTGCTTATCAGAAACAAAGCATGCCTGTAAGGAGGATTGTTGCTTATTATGAAGCATGCTTGTAAGGAAGCCTCTGCTTAATTTCTATGTAAATATATATCTATGGCCATCAAACCAAATTGATATCCATTCTTCATTTGAAACTATATGTTTATGTGTTGTGAAGTTTATCCTTGAATTAACTTATGATATGATAACCCAAGTTGAAAGGTATAATGATATATTATCTACTCACTGCTTTATCTCATTAGTGATTCCATTTTTCCAGGAAATTAGAAGTTCATCGATTCGGTTCTTCAGACATTCTTCCTTCTAAAGAACCAAGTGGATTAATGTAATTTCTCCTTTGATTATTTTGTAATTGAAGTTTATTCTAGATGCTCCATGTGTGTGTAAGGGAGAGATATTATTGTGGCCTCATTAGAAATATCGAGCAGCTAGTTATATGTATCAATTTATGATATGGAATTGTATGAGTACCAAGATATGCTCTTGTGAGAATTTATGTAAGTTAAGTATGTATGGAGATTATGTGAATATGTATGTTTTGGTTGAGATCTTGGGGATATATGTGTATTAGATGCAATGATGCCGTATGTGGAAGTCATGTTTATGGGTTCTATGGGTGGTCGGTGGCCTTATGCCTACCCATGCCCTAGGACCGTTGCACCGCCCGAAGCGGGGTGTGACAGCTAGTAGCAAGGAGGGAAGTGGCATTGGTATTGTACTAAGAATACTTAAGGATTCCTGTTGGAATATGCTTTAAGGTTAGACTTTGAGGCTACTAATAATATTGTTGAATATGAAGCAGTAATCCAAGGGTTACTTTTCTCAGATAACCTTCGCCTGGAAGAATTAACAGTTTACAGTGACTCTCAACTGGTGGTAGGATAGATAGAAGGAGATTTCAAAGCCAAAGAATAAAATATGGCCCGATATTTGCAGAAAGCAAAGACCATCATTCAAAAAATAAAAGATAGGGGAGTAAAATTGCAGTTTCAGAAGATCCCAAGGGGAGAGAACTATAAGGCTGATAGCCTCAGTAAACTTGCAGCTGTTCATCTAGTTGAAATCCCCCAGAAGATATTTATGGGATCCTTGGCTTTTCCCAATACTCAAGAAGGAGGAGAAGTAATGGAGGTAGACGAAGAACCATGTTGGTTAGACCCAGTCAAAACTTTCTTGGAAAAGGGCGAACTACCTGAAGGCAATAAAAAAACCAAGAAAGTAAAATGTCGAAGTGCTTATTTTTCCTTACATAACGGAGTCCTTTATAAAAGAGCATTTTCTCTTCCTTGGTTAAGATGTCTGAGACCAAGTGAGGCTGAATATGTTCTTAGAGAGATACATGAAGGCTCCTGTGGAATGCATATAGGGGGAAAAATATTGGCAGCTAAAATAATCAGGCAAGGATATTATTGGCCAAGAATGAAAAGCGAAGCGATGGCCTTTGTTAAAAAATGTCCTTCATACCAGAAATTTGACAGTGGCAAGCATATACCAGCAGCAAATCAGAGGCCTATATCTAGCTCCTGGCCATTTGCTAAGTGGGGGATGGATATAGTGGGACCATTTCCCACTGCTTTGGGTCAGAGAAAACTCCTATTGGTAGCAGTGGAGTATTTTTCCAAATGGGTCGAAGCTGAACCACTAGCTACCATTACTGCTGATAAAATAATTAACTTTTTATGGAGAAATGTTGTATGTAGGTTCGGTGTTCCATACCAGCTCGTTAGTGACAATGGAAAACAGTTCGACAATGCCAAAGTGCGAGCCTTTTGTTCAGGACTCCACATCAAACAAAATTTTTCCTCTGTGGCTCATCCACAAACAAATGGCAAGATGGAAGTGACCAATCGAACAATCCTACAAGGGCTGAAACGAAGACTGAATGGATGCGGCCGAAGCTAGGCAGATGAACTCTATCATGTGCTGTGGGCATACAGAACAACTCCAAGACAGCCGACTTGAGAAACCCCTTTCAGTTTAACTTACGGGACTGAGGCAATCATTCTTGTTGATATAGGTTTACCCTGTGGCAGAGTTAGTTATTTCCGAGATGAAGAAAATGATCAAGCTAGGAGGATAGACTTGGATCTTCTTGAAGAACTCAGAGAAATAACCAGTATCAGAATAACAGCTTATAAGTAGCAAGCTGCCAATTACTTCAACAAGAAAGTAAAGCATCGAGTATTTTCTGAAGAAGATTTGGTTTTGAGATTTTAAGAAGCAACTGGAAAGCACGAAGGAATAGGCAAGCTAACGGCAAGATGGGAAGGTCCATTCATAGTTCAAAAGGTTATAGGTCCAGGTACTTATAAGCTTGTAACTATGGAAGGTGGCGAAGTTCCTCATACATGGAACATTCAACACCTCAAATGTACTACCAATGAATAGCAATGAAAAGATGCAAATTTCATAAAGATATATAGTCTTCCATCTTGAAATAAAGAAAATTAATTAAAGTCCTAGCAAATCACTAGGCAAAAGTCCTGGTGAATCCAGGCGAAAGTCCTAGTAAATCGCTAGGCAAAAAGTTCTGGTGAATCCAAGCGAAAGTCCTAGTAAATCGCTAGGCGAAAAGTCCTGGTGAATCCAGGCGAAAGACCTAGTAAATCGCTAGGCGAAAGTCCTAGCAAATCGCTAGGCGAAAGTCCTAGCAAATCTATAGGCGAAAGACCTAGTAAATCGCTAGGCGAAAGTCCTAGTAAATCGCCAAGCGAAAGTCCTAGTAAATCGCTAGGCGAAAGTCATAGCAAATCGCTAGGCGAAAATTCCTGGTGAATCCAGGCGAAAGACCTAATAAATCGCTAGGTGAAAGTCCTAGCAAATCTCCAAACGAAAGTCCTAGTAAATCGCTAGGCGAAAGACCTACTAAATCGCTAGGCGAAAGCCCTAGCAAATCGCTAGGCGAAAGACCTAGTAAATCGCTAGGCGAAAGTCCTAGCAAATCGCTAGACGAAAGTCCTAGTAAATAGCTAGGCAAAAGCCCTAGTAAATCGATAGGCGAAAAGTCCTGGTGAATACAGGCGAAAGGCCTAGTAAATCACTAGGCGAAAGTCCTGATGAATCAAAGTGAAAAATCTAATAAATTGCTAGGCATCTTGATAAATCCAGGTGAGAGTTCAATATTACAAGTAGCAAATCACATAAACAAGGAAGCTCAAAGAAAAATAAAGTTTACAAAAATAATCAAATGTAAGCATAAAAAGATAGAATGATTAATTATTCTTATTTTTATGTAAAAATTTACAAAATACAAAAATTGTATTATATACAAAAGAAAGAAAAGGAAAAATATTAGATCTCTGTTGGAGGAGGATTTGTCGAAGGAGGCTCATTCGAAGAAGCATCTACATTGAGATTCAGAGAGATTATTAGAGCAGTCAAAGCATCTAAATCAGCTAAAGGAACAACAGGATCAGTTGCAGTAGGAACAGTTAAAGGGACAACAGGAACATTCTCAACTACTTCGACTTCGACCTCTTCACCAATGTCACCATCACCTTCCAGTTCTGATATAGGAGAAGCGGCATGTGCTGTCTCCTTTGCCCAAGAAGGAAAGCTCTCTAGATCAGGCACATCTTCTCCTTCCTTGGTATCTTCACCAAAAATGGAAAAATCTGGAACAGGAGGTTCCTCATCTATTTCCATTTCGAGTACTTTTTCTAGCACACCTGGAAAGAAGACCGCCGCATCTTGGATAGCATTATTGTAATATTGTGCAGTCGCCTTATAAGAATGATAGGTGATGATTTGGTCGAAGTTGTCAAAAGATAAGAAGTCCCTGATAGCTCTCTTCCTGGCCTCTTCAGACTGCCTATGTTGTTCCTCAGCTATTTGAGCCCTCTTCGAAGCTTGCTCATAAGAATAAGTGGACACTCAGAGCTCCCCCTGCACTTTTTCGAGATCTTGGCAAAGACCAGAGATCTCCTCTACTTCAAGGGCAAGCTCTTTATTGTGTTTTCTCAACTCCTCTAATTTGGTAGTTAGGTCGAGAGCAGACTTGTCCTTCTCAGCAATTATTTTATCCTTTTTTACCAAGGACAAGTCTCTCTAAGCCAAGTAGATCAAAGAGTTTTCACTTCGACCTCAGCTTTTTGATAGGTTTCTTTGCTTTATTTTTAGCTGGGCCTCCATGTTAGCTCGTTCTTTTTCCAAAAAAGCGCTCTTTCATTTTTCCTCCTCCAGAAAAGTTTTTGCTGCAAGCAATTCTGCCTCCAGTTTAAGACAAGCTTATTGTCTCTCCTCAGTGGCTTTCCTAGCAGCGTCATAGTGATCCTCCAGGAGGCCTAGTTGAGTGCGAAGCTTATCTGAATCCAGAATTGCCTGCATAAAATCTTGATTAGTTGGATTCAAAGGACAATTCATTCAGAAATCAATGAGAAAAAAGTATTTACTTTAAGTATTTGCTGGTGCCTATCCAAAGCTTCTCCCACAGACTTTAATAAAGATGTAAGAGCATGCCAAAGGAAGGAAAGAAGTACTGCAGAAACTACCAGTAATGGAGCTCTGGCAGTAACCCTTTTGCTCACATCAACCCACTCCTCAACTCGTTGTCACTTGAATGGAGGTTCGGAAGAGTCAGAGAGAGTTGCCGAAGAAGAACTGGGCAAAACTGCGTTCTTTTTCCTCCCTGCCAAAAATTCCTTTATTGTTAATTTCTTTTTTGGAAGTTTGGCAAGGAGAAGAGTTATCTTTATTTGTGGATCCTCCAAGTTAATTGTGGGAGCTAGGGAAGAATCAGTTATTGGAGACAAAGAAGGAATTGAAGAAAGTTGATGCGATTCTAAGGGAGTAGGAATAATAATTGGCTTTGAATCTGCAATAACAAAAAACTCAAATATTAGCAAAACTAATATATTAAAGAAAATGGGAGAAATATGAAATAAATGAAGCAAATTGCCTTCTAGATCCAGCTGTTCTTTGACAACCGGAATCTTCTCAGGTGAAGGATAAAGGAAGCGAAGTCTGGTAAAATCAGGCGAAGAGGTCTTCTTCGCCACATATCTCTCCCACGCTAATATTTCTGAAGCAGTGGGAGGTCTTTCAGCCTTATCACTCCTCGACCATTTTATTTTATCATTCTTGGGTATCTTAAAATCAGAATCACCCAAAGATGTTAAAATAAAAGGTGAGGTAGAAGTATGAATGATGGAATGGTTAGTTATACCTTTTCCAAACTCCGATCCAAGTAAATCCTTCACCAGCGAGGCCAACTTGGCATTAAAAGCCTCATCATCTTCAACATCTTCCAATTGCCTTTCAAGGTCTCCCAATTTCTCCGCTTCTCCTGAGTTATAAGCAAAGACATCCAGGACGTTTGGAGGCGGAGGACCTTTTCTTTTCGGCTCCTTTTGAATTGGAGGCATCCCCCTCTTTCCCTTATCGCCAGGGAGAAGAGATGAGGGAGGGGGAAGAGGAGGAATGACTCCACCATGAGACTTGATAGATATTCCCGGACAGGGAACAGTTGTAGGGCGAGGAGCATTGACGGACACAGTTAGGTCAGAGGCCTTGACAAGTCTTCGCCTCGCTGCAGGTACCTCCCCTAGAAGTTTTTTAGTTTGTTTGTTGGAGTCTTTGGCTGGCGGAGGACCAAAGTCAGCTTCGACCCGCACCCTTAACCTCCCGGTAGAGGGATCTATGATAGGCAGCTCAAAGGCCGGGATATAATCCCTGGGAGATATCCTTTCTGTCATCTTCAAAATATCCTGATAATGTTCAGGATTCTTTGCCTTAACTGCAAGCGCAATGCAAAGATTCAGAAAAAGTACAAGTATGCATAATCTCAATATGTGATATAATTATAAAATTTTATGAATATAAAATATACCTTGGACGTCCATGAGGTGTATTCTTAGGGTTGAATTTCCTTCAACATCCCTTAAATGTATGGCAGACCCTATCTTCTCCGCATCATACACATATTTCTCGTCGACAAGGGTCCTAAGGTCTTGTTTTTCACTATTTGTCAATAGCTCTGTCCATTCACTTAGACCTTCGACCGGCAACAGCAGATGACCAGGGAATCCAAAGCCAGTGGATTTGGAGCCGAGACCATCAGTAATCTTGATTACTCCAAATTTTTTCTTCGAATCTTTATTTTTCTGTCATTGCCTATGAAAAGGCCCCTAAGGGGCCTAACGAAAGTCATATATACTCCAGGAGATCCCTGGGCACTCAAAAGGCGGAAGAAACATTGGAAGAGTCGAGCAGTGTGCTGAATCCCATAGGCGAAGCAGAGAACTTCGAAACAATGCATATCTCTGATGGAATTAGGAGTCAGCATCATGGGATTGACTTGGAAATAGTTGAAGCACTCCACCATGAATTTTGTGGGAGGGAATAGGAGACTAGCCTCCAATTGATGATAGAAAATGATATAATGACTCAGATCTTTGGGGAGTGCGGCATTTGGGTCACTCGAATAGACTCTCTCGTGGGATTGAGCAAGGCGAAAGATAAACTTCTTTTTGAAGTCTAGATTGTCGCTAAAAGCCGCAAATTCACCAATTCACCCAATGGGCTCGATTTCTCCCCAAACCTGGTCCAAGGTTTCTTGAAACTGAGCAGTGCTTACCTTGTCTCTCATTGGGTAAGTGTCCTTCTTGGGAGCCATTGAAATTTGAAGGGAAGAAAAAGATTAACTTTTGAAAGTTTTGAAGGAAGAAAGCAAGTAAAAATAATTTCACAAATCAAAGGAAGCAAATAGGAGCTCTAAAGTAATGAATGAAGGGGTATGTATAGAGAAGAAACCCTTACCAACCGTTGCCCAATAATGAGAGAACCTAAAAGGCAGTTAGCAATTTGAAAATTCCTTGAAAATCATACCAGTCTAAGCTTGTTTGGTGCCACGTGTACACGTTTGTATTCGAAAAGACAGGCATTTAATGAAAAGCTCACTCGACTGTCAAGTGCATTAAATGGGTTAAAGATGATTGATATGCCTCATATGACAGCTGTTGAAATAGATTATACAGCCAGTAAAAAGCACTTCGCCTTTGGCGAAGTAGGTAAAGAATTATTTCCGCTACATTTGATACATTTTAGAAACAAGATGAATCATAAGATAAAATGTTTCTTTTTAAGCTTTGATTGATGCTCTTCGTTTCAAAAGAAACAGGGGGGCCTATGATGAGGAACAAAAATGACGGATGATATGGTGGGCCTAAATTAATTAAAAAGGCCCACTATATGCAATATTAATGCAGAATATGAGAAGATGAAAACTGAGTACAAATGTCCAATAGGGAAAGGCCCAAAAGGCCATTCTTTATCGCATCAAGACGAAGATACTACTTCGCCGGACGCTGCAGCTCTTCGCCCTCCTTACAATAAATGCAGCTTGTTTAGCAAGTTTCATTAAGACAGTTGAGGTCAGAAAGCACTTACGTCACATTACTTTTGTCAGAAGAAAGTCATACTTATGCGGCGTACCCACGCTTATTTTTACACCGACTACCTGCCATCTGATAAGGATAAGAACAAGTGCAGATCTTATCTTTCAGAGCCTAAAATACCGACTCTATCAATCAAAAGATATTTAACCTTTCCCCATTTACCCTTGAACCTAAAGGATTTGGGACCTATAAAAAGAAAGAAGTAAATCATAAAGAATGTCAGATTGAACTTTATACCTTTTTTATCTCCTTTCTTCTCACAAATAAAAAACTATTACTAACCTGAATGTCGGAAGCTCTTCGCCAGGCAATCAGCCTGACCCTTTTGACTCTGCTCATTTTTTACAAGATTATTGGATCAAAACCCAACAACGAAAATTCAGTCCAAAATAAAATACTTGTTAATTTAATACTCATCACTTGTTATTTGTTCCATTGAAAATTTAGCTACCAAATACACTAAGGATGCTTTGGATGCATGGATTTGAATTTGAAATTTAGATTTCAAATCTATGATTTGAAATTTATAAATTTATAAATTTCTTATTTGGAAAATGTAATAAATTTGAAATTTTAGATTTTAAATTTAAAAAAAAAAAAGAAATGGAGATTTTAAATTAAAGATAGAAATAGTAGATTTGAAATAATTAGGTGAAAAAGAGTATTTGAAATATTTAAATTAAATTTAAATTCACTCAATCTTAATAATTCAAACAAGATATTTGATCTAAATTCAAATTCAGGTTCAAATTCTTATCATCCAAAACTATTAGTATTTCATGATTTGGTATAAAATATTAATTAAAAATTTTGAATTAATTATAAAATTAAAAATACTTTTAAGAGAAAAAAGAAAATAAATATTAAAAAATTCTAAATCTCAAATTTTCTACTCATTTAAAATTTATTACATTTCTTAAAACCACATACTCACTAAATCTCTAATTTAAACACAATCTACTATTATTATTTGTGAAATCGAGTTTGGAATATCTAGGATTGTACTTGTATTAGTATATTTAATTTCAGGTTTAAATATTTGGGTGAAGGTGAAAAATAGATTTAAGGGTAACTATCTGCTCTGGTGTGGGCCAAAGCAAATTGGACCATTATCCATCTGGACATTATCCAATCTTGGAATATGCTGGGCCGTTGCCCAGTAGTGTCACTGGTGGGGAAGCTCTACCCGAAATGTATAAACTATATTTTAGATAAATTATTATAATACTCTTGGAATTTTCCATACTTTGCGCTCTATTCGTATTTCGTAGCATTTTAAAATTGATACTTTTAATACCAAAACTAATTTAAATAAAACATGTTAGGTTTTGAGTGATTGAAATGTTTTATTTATAATATAATGAATGAAAGATTAAAGTATATTATATTCTAAAATTTTAAGGATGAAAGTTTTATATAAATAAAAATATTAAAAATAATTTTATAATTTTATAAATAAAAGTTAAAGTGTTGGCTATTAATAAATTTTAAAGCCTAAAAATATTATTTTTGAAATAACAAAAATTAAAATCCTAATTATATCAAATATCAGAAATGTCAAGTAACTTGCTCTTATATTTTTTATTTTTTAAGCTACAATATTGATGCCCATTGCCCATACATTAGATAGTCCGCTGATTATTGAAAAAATTATTTGGAGGTAATAAAATAATAAATTCTATTAGAACAAAATAATTTCTAGATTGATAAAAAAATAAAATTGAATTTTTTAACATATCCAATGTATTTTTATACTTATATAATTTTTTAGGACAACTTTATTGGATAAATTACACTCATCATCCCTCACCTATTGACTAATGCACATTATCATCCCTAAATTAAAATTTGTAACAAAAATATCACTGTCGTTATATCACTTATCTCAACAAAGTCCCTCACCCCATTTTTCGTCAGTTCTTCTGTTGGAAAGCTTACATGAATGCCACAAGCTATTTTTAATCTAAAAAATTGCCACGTCAACTTATTGAACCCCATTCTCCCTCTCCTCTCACACGCCCTCAAACCTCAATTCCCATCTTTCTCTCTCCTTCATAGTCACCGCCTTCACCATAACCACCACAATCTTCATCACACTTCATCCAAATAGAATAATTCTGATTATTTGATCGTTATCTCCCTTCTTCTTATTTTCTTCAAAAAGCAAAAAATCTTAGAATCTAAAACCATAATTGTTGCTTCTAGAGAGAGAAAATCCAAGTTGTCGAACCCACCGATCAGACAAGCTCACAACCACCGCCTGGTTTGCACATTGGTTCGATAATATTATTCGAAAAAGGGAGTGATTACTGATTTTTAATCACTTATGTAAATTTTGTTATTTATTTGATCAAATGAAAATTTTGTAGAAAAATTTCAGCATGCTTAACGAACACTTTTTTTTTTAATTAACAACTAATTAATCTCAATAATTACAAAATGCTTGGGTTTTAATCATGGTAGCCGTTATGGGCTTAAGGGTGCTGGACCATGTGAATTTTTCTTTATTTTTGCCCAACTTATGCACTTAACTAGTGCATTGTGTTTTTCCCTCTCTAGCAATTGTCCCACATTTCTTAGAGACAATCTTTTAATTGGGTTTATATGGAGGAGGCTCAACCCATGGGTTTAAGCCCCAAGGGGTACCCACTTTTGTGGAAGAAAGAAGAGGCAGAGTATACCACACGCGCGCGGGGCCGGCCGTGCCGAGCCGAGCTCGAGTCTGAGTCTGGTGGGCTTAATATTTTTTTACAAAAAATTTATTTAAATTATTTATTTATTTATTTAAATAAAATTTTCTATAATATTTAATATCAGAAAACAAATTCCCAAATCCCACCCACGTTTTTCTCCCACTATCCCCTGATCATTGCTCCACGTTTTCTCTCCCTGATTCTTGCTCCATGATTTTCTTCTTCCTGTTATTATTTTTTATTTTATTTCCATTGAAAAAAAATTGAAATAAAAAAAATGAGGAGACAGGTGATGGGTACAAAAGAAAAGATACAGAGTTTTACTTGGGTTTACCGAGCAATAAAAAATATTTATGGGTGTTTGTTTTTCTGTTCTTCTTACTATGTCGAAGAAGAACAAACAAAGGTGATTCTGAGATGTTTTATTCTTGGGGCGACGAGGCTGATATACTGCTTGCACAAACTTGGACAGAGCCGCGAATCGTCTTAAAGTAATATCTTGAAATTTTAATCATGAAAATTATTATTTGGGTATTTATTTTAATAAAGTAAATTTATTTATTTATTTGGTTAAATTTATTTATTTATTTGGTTTAGTAAAAAGTTGAAATTATTTAATTAACTTTTCAGAATTATTATTATTATTATTATTATTATTATTATATATGTATGATCGTTGTTGGAAAACGAAAAGACAAAGAAAAGAAAAAATGGCAAAAAGTGGCAGAGAAAGAGAGAGAGAGAAAAAAAAAAAAAAGCTTCCGAGAGCTTTTTCAGCCGATTTCGAGCTCCGTTCTCGTCGATTCTGGTACCATTGAATTCATCTTCTCTTAAATTTTGATTTGGTATCTTATTTGCTAATTTTTAGTGAATGTTTGAATTTTGGCCGGAATTCGGTGAAGTTGCAGGGCTATCGACTCATTTTCCGGCGACTCTCCAGCGAATGAGGGAGAATGATATATATTTTCGGCATCTACATTTCGATACGAATCCATTGGTACAAATTTCGCCGTTATCCGACACCGTTGACATTTCCTGTGACTTTTTCGGCGACTCTCCGGTGAGTGTGCCCGACAGTCCGAAATTAATCCCTGATGATTAATTTAATATTAGAATTATTTATTGTATCATAATGGAATTATTTATGAGTTTAGATAATTAATGGTAATTATATTATTTTAGAATTATTAAGGGAATAATATATATTATTGGAGTTTGATTCTAAGAATTGCTATATAAGAGCCCAGTTGAGATATTCGATATTTCGACGTTGAGTCAGTTGTCTGAGTTTCAAGGAGATTTGATCTACTCTGAGAGAAACTCTGCCAAGATTATGGTAGATTTCTCCACAGTATTATGATGTATCTATATATTTGATTCTCATAAATTCTATTTTTGCTAATCTGTTAATATTTTATTTTCTAGATCGTCCAGAACCATCTTCTGCAGCCCCAGATCCTAGTCATTGATCGAGTCTGATTTTCAGCACCTGTGTTGTGAGTGATTCTAATATACTTTCTTGTTTTTCATGCATCTACATTTACCGTATGAATATATATTATGTAATTATGCATTATGAATAACAATTGAGCATTATGGCACGTGTATGTGAATGTTTCATTAATTATGTGTTGCATATTAATTGTGGATGCTAGATGGAATTGGGATGACACAAAGATCACCTAGGATTGTGATTATAATATATGATGATTATGATAGGATGAGCTATGACTAGTGTATGATGGCTTAGGAGCTTGCTCATCGCTCGCTGCTGCCAGTCGAGTCGCTGCATGGCTTAGGCAAGCGATAGTTAGTACCCTATGTATTAGATTTTAAAGAAATATTAATTGGTTTCAGAGAGCCAGGATAGGGGGATTGGCTCCCCAGATTTGTGGTATAGTGTGATTCCTGTGAACTGATTCCTATCCTTGTATGAAATTATATGATTATTTGAATATATAGCACGTTGCATAAGCATTAATGTTAGATTGATATTAGAACACCGGGTTTGTAGATTGGTTGGTATCACTCACTGAGCTGAGACACTCACTCCTGTCTCACTATTTTATTTTCATATTACAGGATGAGCCTAGTTATTTTATTACTATTGAGTTTCCCTGCTATTTTCTCCAGCAGTGGATTTTATAATAATTTGTATTCATGTATAATATTAAAATTTTTAGAAATCCGCAATTACAGTAAATTGAGTTTGTATTTGTAATATTATTGATGATTGGTATCTGTTATCTGTAATATGACATGATAAGATATTCTGCTAGACAGGAACCTGATGATATTTTAAGATGTTATCTGATGGACACATTATGATGTTGATATAGGTTCTGTTGGCATGTGGGCCATTTGCCCTTGATATGTGATATCATGGTATATTTTCTGTTGATTAGTCATATCAGGCTGACTACGAATTCTGGAAGCCTTAAGTTTTTCCGTGCCCTAGTGCGGGTCACGTGCTCCTAGAGTTGGGTTGTGATAAAAGCGACCTAGTCTGTGACTCAACCCAAGAAACTGGTACTATTGTTCTTAAATTTTTCGTTCTTGCAGTAACAATTTTAAGACGAAGTTATTGCTTCTGCCATGAATACCACAACTGAAATTATTGCTTCTGCTTCTGACCTTAATAAATCCTTTCGATTTGAGGGTCTTTATTTTAAATGATGGAGACAAAAGATATTATTCTTTCTGACCACTAAAAAAGTTGCTTCTATCCTCATCACAGAAAAACCCCAAATACCTGAAAATCCTAATGAAACTCAAACCAAGGAATTACAGACCTGGGTAGAAAATGACTTTCTGTGCAAAAATTTTATTCTTAATGGTCTGACTGATGATTTGTATGACTACTATAATTCTGATAAATCTGCCAAGGAGACATAGGATACACTGCATAAAAAATATGACACTGAAGAGGCTAGAACCAAGAAGTATGTTGTCAGTCGTTATTTGAAGTGTCAAATGACTGATGACAAATCAGTGGAGACTTAATCATATGAGGTACATAAAATAGCTCATGAAATCATCACTGAAGGTATGTCTTTTGATGAACAATTTCAAGTTACTGTCTTAATTGATAAATTACCTCCTAGTTGGAAAGATTTTAAGAATGTTCTCAGGCACAAAACTAAAGAATTTTCTTTAGAGAGTTTAATCACTCACCTTCGTATTGAGGAGGAAGCCCAAAAACAAGACCTAAAAGATGAAATCCTTGTTGTTTTTAAACCCACTCCAGCAGCTCTGAAACTCAATGCAAAAAATATGAAAAACCAAAATCTCAATCACTACAATAACTAGAACAACTACAACAACAATAACAACCGGAATAGAAATAATTCACAAAATCAGAATGGACAAAGACCCCCTTCAAGGAATGATTTGGTACAGTTTACTTGCTATAACTGTAACAAGCCTGGCCACTTGGCCCGTAATTGCCGGAATAGGCGTCTTCCTACTCCTCAGGCTAACCTTACCGAAGAGGAATTTGTTGCTATGATTTTTGAAATCAATATGATTGGTGGATCCGAAGGGTGGTGGGTAGACACTGGCGCCTCTCGCCATATTTGCTATGATCGAACTATGTTCAATTCTTATACTGAAACAAAAGATAAAAATGTGATGTTGGGTGATTCCCACTCCATAATAGTTGCTGGTTCTAATGAGTTAGAATTGAAGTTTACCTCTGGAAAGACTCTCATCCTTAAGGATGTGCTGCATAGTCCAAAGATGAGAAAGAACTTGGTTTCGGGCTATCTTCTCAATATGGATGGTTTTACTCAAACTATTGGAGCTGATTTATTTACTCTTACTAAAAAATAATGTTTTTGTTGGCAAAGGCTATGCCACTGATGGGATGTTTAAATTGAATGTTGAAATTAATAAAGTTTCTCCTCCTGCTTATATGTTGTGTTCTTTTAATACTTGGCATGCTAGACTTTGTCGTGTTAATAAACGCATTATTAAAAATATGTGCAATTCAGAACTTATTCATAAATTGTCCATAAATGATTTTGAAGAATGTGAATTTTGCAGTCAAGCAAAGATTACTAAAACTCCACATAAATCAGTTTTTTAAGAATCTGAACTAATTGATCTAATTCACTATGATATTTGTGAACTTGATGGAGTTTTGACTAGAAATGGTAAACGTTACTTTATTACTTTTTTTGATGATTGCTCTGATTATACTTTTGTTTATTTTATGAAAAATAAAAGTGAAGTTTTTGACATGTTTATATTATTCTTGACAGAAGTTGAAAATCAATTTAATAGAAAAATAAAAAGATTTCGTAGTGATAGATGCAATGAATATGATTCAAGTATTTTTAATGACTTTTAAAAATCTCATGGAATTATTCATGAGAAAACTGCACCTTATTCCCCTGAAATGAATGGTAAAGCTGCAAGAAAAAATAGAATTTTTACTGAATTTGTTGTGGCTATTTTTCTTAATTCAGGTGCTGTCTCACACTGATGGGGAGAAATTTTGTTTACTGTTTGCTATGTGCTTAATAGGATACCTAAATCTAAGAGCAAAATTTCTCCTTATGAAATCTGAAAAAATAAGAAACCAAATTTGTCTTATTTTAAAACTTGGGATTGTTTAGCTTATGTTCGTATTCCTGATCCAAAAAGGATTAAACTTGCTAGTAGAGCATATGAATGTATATTTATTGGATATGCTGTGAATAGTAAAGCCTACAGATTTTTTGATTTGCATGATCATGTTATTATTGAATCTAATGATGCTGATTTTTATGAATATAAGTTTCCCTTTAAATCTAAGAATAGTGGGGTTCTACTTATGCTAGTTTGCTTTTGAGTAGAATTAATGAAAATAGTGTGGAATCTGATTTTGAACCTAGGAGAAGTAAACGTGCTCGCACTTCTAAAGATTTTAGTTCAGATTTTTATGCTTTTACCTAAGAAAAAGATCCCAATACCCTTCAAGAAGCTTTGTCTTCTGTGGATGCCAATCTATGGCAAGAGGCTATTGATGATGAGATGGACTCACTTGAGTCTAATGGTACTTGGCACTTAGTGGATTTACCACCTGGTTGCAAAACCATATGGTGCAAACGAATTCTTAAAAAGAAATTAAAACTTGATTGTTTTGTTGATAAATATAAAGTTAGACTTGTTGCAAAAGGCTTTAGACAAAAAGAAAATATAGATTTTTTTGACACTTTTTCACCTGTTTCTAGAATCACTTCTATTCGTGTGCTATTGTCTCTTGCTGCTATTCATGATCTTGTAGTGCACCAAATGGATGTTAAAACTGCTTTTCTAAATGGTGATTTAGAAGAAGAAATTTATATGGACCAACCTGAAGGCTTTATAGTTCCTGGTCAAGAAAATAAAGTTTGCAAACTTGATAAATCTCTTTATGGTTTGAAATAGGCACCTAAACAATGGCATGAAAAATTTAATATTCTTGTTATTTCACATGGTTTCAAAGTGAATGAAAGTGATAAATGCATTTATTATAAATTTGAAAATAATATGTGCACCATTATATGCCTTTATGTGGATGACTTGTTTATTTTTAGTTCTAATATTCATGTTGTGAATAATGTGAAATCTATGTTATGTGCTAATTTTGACATGAAAGATTTTGGAGAAGCTAATGTGATACTTGGAATTAAGATTACTATATCTGAAAATGGAATCTCTTTAGATCAGTCTCATTACATTGAGAAGATTTTAAAGAAATATAATTACTATGATTGTAAACCAGCATGTACTCCCTATGATCCTAGTGTAAAGTTGTTCAAGAACACTGGCGATAGTGTTAGACAAACTAAGTATACAAGCATTATTAGTAGCCTACGATATGCTACTGATTGCACTAGGCTTAATATAGCTTATGCTGTGGGATTATTATGCAGGTTCACTAGTAGACCTAGTATTGAGCATTGGCATGTTGTAGAAAGGGTCATGAGATACCTAAAAAGGACTATGAACCTTAGATTATTTTATCAGAAGTTTCCTGCTGTCCTAGAAGGATATAGCGATGCTGATTGGAATACCCTATCAGATGACTCCAAGGCAGCTAGAGGCTATATATTTAGCATAGCTGGTGGAGTTGTCTCATGGAAGTCTAAGAAACAGACTTTTTTGGCTCAATCCACTATGGAGTCTGAATTAATAGCATTAGCATCAGCTAGTGAAGAAGCAGGGTGGCTAAGAAGCCTGATATCTGATACCCCTTTATGGGAGAGGCCGATACTAGCTGTCTTGATCCATTGTGATAGTATCGCGGCTATTGCAAAAATATAGAATCGTTATTATAATGAAAAAAGGCGACAAATACGTCGCAAACACAGTACCATTAGAGAATTTCTGTCTACTGGAGCTGTAATCTCTACTGGAGCTGTAAGAGTGGATCATGTACGTTCTGATGATAACCTTGTTGATCCTGTGACAAAAGGACTAGCTAGAGAGAAGGTTTTTAAAACCTCAAAAAGGATGGGACTAAAGCCCTTAGAATGATGAATCACTTTTGATGGAAACCCAACGTATAGACTGGAGATCCCAAAAAATATTTTTAATGGGTAATAACTAATCAGTAAAGTGATATGGAGGAAATCATGCTATTTCAAGTCCCAATCCTATAAGTAGTTTTGAAGCATGAAATCCTGAAGCGATAAAAGGTTGAGTTATTTTTTTTAACTCTTAATGAGTACTATACTCTATGTGGAGTGGAGTACCTAGCTACAAGAGTACTCTTGATAGACTCACCTAAGTGGATGTGGAAGTCGAGTCGCTTCCTATGGAATTGTGAGCTAATTCTCTAGAGCATTCATGAAACTGGGATATACGTGCATGGCCGAAAAGCAGGGGCTTTTGGACTTCACTTTGATAAAGTTATGTGTGTTGTGTTGTTAGATATAGAGTTCAAAACTATGAGTTACTCTAGTAAAATCTAAAACATTTTCACTATGTAAAGGTTCAAGTTGAAAGACACTTTTACTTATGCATAATTATATATATATATTTTATATTGCTCAATGAAAATAATCTTATAAAAAATTCAAGTGGGGGATTGTTGGACCATGTGAATTTTTCTTTATTTTTGCCCAACTTATGCACTTAACTAGTGCATTGTGTTTTTCCCTCTCTAGCAATTGTCCCACATTGCTTAGAGACAACCTTTTAATTGGGTTTATATGGAGGAGGCTCAACCCATGGGTTTGGACCCCAAGAGGTACCCACTTTTATGGAAGAGAAAGGAGGCAGAGAATATCACACGCGTGTGCGCGCGCGGCCGGCTAGCCATGCCGAGTCGAGCCGAGCCCGAGTCGGAGTCTGGTATGGTGGGCTTAATATTTTTTTTACAGAAAATTTATTTAAATTATTTATTTAAATAAATTTTTCTATAATATTTAATATCAGAAAACAAATTCCCAAATCCCTCCCACGATTTTCTCCCACTATCCCCTGATCATTGCTCCACATTTTTCTCTCCCTGATTCTTGCTCCATGATTTTCTTCTTCCTATTATTATTTTTGATTTTATTTCCATTGAAATAAAAAAAAATGAGGAGACAGGTGATGGGTACAGAAGAAAAGATACATAGTTTTACTTGGGTTTACCGAGCAATAAAAAATATTTGTGGGTGTTTGTTTTTCTGTTCTTCTTACTATGCAGAAGAAGAACAAACAGAGGTGATTCTGGGCTGTTTTATCCTGGGGGCGACGGAGCTAATATACTACTTGCACAAATTTGAGCAGAGCCACGAATCGTCTTAAAAAAAGTGACCTAGTCCGCAACTCAACATAAGAAACTGGTACTATTGTTCTTAAATTTTTCGTTCTTGTAGTAACAAAGTCATAATGGTATCAATCCACGTGAAAGAAAATGTCCCAATTGCTCTGCTTCACTTGATTCTTGATTCAACTTTGTCTTTTTTAACCCTTTTAAGTTTTATAATAATAAGAAAAAAATTAATAATTGCATGTGTGATATGATGCAAATTAGCATAAGTATTTAGGGATTATTTTACATAGTTTGTGCATTGTATATGTTGTTTTTACTTATTATTTATAGATATTGGTATGTTTGATCTTGTTTTTGAGTTTTATAGGTTCCTTTAAGAAAAATTGGGTGCAAGGAATCAAGATGAGGCCATTAAACAAGAAAAGGTGTTATTTTAAGCAAAGGAAGGCCAAATGACTCATGTCACGAGTCGTGCCATCTGTGCCGACTCGTGACAGAAAGAATTAGTCACGAGTCGTGCCATTCTATGCCAACTCGTGACAAACCAGTTTGGTGCCGAGTCTTGCCCTCTGTAACGAGTAGTTACTGTACCTCTTCAATGTACCTTTTCATAATTACATCTCTTTGGAAGAGGCATGACTTGGGACACTTAGGAATCTATAAGTACTTAAAATAACTATGATTTGGAAATATATCTAGTTTTTGTTTGAAATACTTATTGTCATTCCTTGTTGTTATTTAGTTTTTGACACTATGTATGAATTCTACTTATTAGAATTGCAATGAAGAATTAATTTTATGAACTACATTTTTTATATGCATGAATGATTTAATTTCAATTGAGTCTTACATTGTGTTATGTATGCTTGATCACCATATATAACTTATTAATCATTTTGTTTACAATGAAAATTGGGGCATTTTGGTGGAAATGCAATTGAAATTACTCAAAGGATAGGAGAGTACTTGAAGACAAGCAATCCACTTTGAGGGGTTAAGGAATTGGCATAGAACTTAATGATTTTAGTTTATCTCTATAATGACATGAGAATACTTATAGACTTTAAAATAAAATACCCTTAATTGACAATGAGAGTTGCTTTTAAGAATTATTGGTCATATTCTCCAATCATTGCATGTGTTTATATGTTGTCAACTTCTATAGTTCAAGATTAATTCTGAGTTGTAATTCTAATATGTGGTTTGCTGTTATTAATTAAAGTAATAATTAATCTATAAGTATTTTAGAATAAATTAACATATTCTTTGATTTTTGTTTTCCTATCCATCTTAGTATTTACCCGGTTAATATAAATTTCTCCAAATTCCCTAGAGTTCAACACCCTACTCACTCTATACTTAGTCTTAGGGACTAGGGTACTAAACTTGACTCACATCAGTTCCCATAAGTCATAAGTGACATTTAGCAATGCATATCGCGACTACCTAATTAGAAACGAATGTTTATAGTCAATTACTTACATTTCATAGACCATTGATCATAAATCATCATGCACTAGAATCCCTTCATTAAAGATCTCAATCTTAGCAAGGGTAATGGTTTATGTCAATCCCTAATGTTCCTTCAATCATATATCCTTATATTAATTCTAATTCTTGGTATGATTATAATCCTACTAGAAACTCTTTCTAGTGAATCTTTTTGTCTTGGCCAAGAACTTTAGTTTCAAGAATAATCATATAGCATAGGATCTTAATCTCGTTTACTCAAGGTAATGAATTCTATCTTGGTGATCACTTAACTCCATATATAACTAATTAGAACCATCACATGCCATATATCCATACATGAATAGCAGGTCTATGTAAGCAGTAATAAATCCTAATCACATATATATGAGATATAGTGTCCCTCAAGTCAATAGACTATATGCATTATTATGACCTAGATGATGAATCATTGACAAGCAATAAAGCTCCATGTTATCATTATCTAACGTCACAGTTTGACTATTCATCATATGAATATTCATATGTTTGTATTGACATCACATGTCAAGTAGTATGGAACTCACTGCCTTTACAATCATAAGTATCACATGCTGATCATAGAAAACAAACAGAGGTGATAGTTTTTCAGAATTAATAATACCCAGTCATTAATCCTATGACCATGAATAGTTTAAAGATTTGTACAAGAGCGATATGTCACTCATATTTTCAACACTTGATAATAGATCCTCTTACATAACACTAAAGGACAATATTCAATATTATGAAACACTTTCATATAAATAATATATTTAATGCCATTGGAAATTATTATCTATGGTTACATAACAAATATATGGCTCCTAAGGCATATATTGCTATCATTAAAATGACTAAAATGACCTAACACAAAAACTTTCTCTCTCCCCGTTTGCCCTGCTACTGCCATCTTCATCTTCATCTTCTTCCTCCAAATCAAACCCTAAATCTAATGACTCAACTGGCTTAATTAGCTACATCAAAATCCACCCCTATACGTTTCAAATCTTAATTATTCTCTCAGCAATTCTAATCTCCATAAGCTAACCCTCAAACCCTAACCTGCCTTACTAAGTATAAAGAAGGGAAATTGATGATTAGGAAAAAGGGATTGAAGCACAAAATAAACGGTAAAAAATTCTTTCTCTTCTTCTCCACACTCTCATTTTTATTCTTATTTCTATATCTCAATTCACTGCTCGAGCCCTCATATTGTTAATCCAAAATCCCAATTCTTGCTCGATTCTATCAAATTTTGATGAAATAAAACCTCTTTCTAAGTTAGTTGACTCAGGATTCCATCCAAGATTCACGTTTTAGAACAAAAAAGTAATAAATTGTGAAGATTTAAAATGAAAAGAGTTGAACTTTGAAGATTTAGAGGGGAAAAGGAAATTTTTAGAGGAAACAAGGCAACAATTAATTTCAATTCTTAAAATCTTGGTTCATATTTCTTTGAATCTCTCTTTAATTTTATTTGTTTCTCTTTTCTCTCAAATTTCTCTCATTTTCCATACCTTATTTGATCAGGCCTGTTACTTTGACTTTCTTCTTGTCCATGCCTGGTAGGTTAAAGATCAACATAGCCCATACTATGAACCGCTAGGTCAACTCTCCACCTGGTGTTGCACTTAAAGGGTGGGGCTAAGAAGAGGAAGAAGAAGACTTACTCTAAGCACAAGAAGAAGAAGGTCAGGCTTGTTGTTCTTATAAGGTTGATGATAAATTAGTTTTATTTCTAAATTAGTTTTATTTCTAATTGTCAGTATTATATTTTTGTTGGACACAATTATAAATGGCTTCTATTATTTGTTGTTATGGTTTATTTGATTACTCTGGATATCCTGATGGTTAGGTGAGGGTGGTGGGCATTGGGCAAGTTAGGGTGGTGGTTAGGTGAGGGATAATGTTGTCCTTTCCCTAACTTGCATTCAGGTCATTTTAGTCATTTTAAATCTATTATCTGATGTGGCTTAATGACTCAATGAATGTGGACCCAATTTTTACTAACTATGCACTCCGATTAACCTTAATTGATCAGAAGCACTCAATTGTATTACAATTAAAGACTTCAGAGATTTGATTGGAAAAAAAAACGTTAAGACACCAAAATAGCAAAAATTATTAAAGTTCAGACACCATTTATATAATTTTAACTATGTGATTTAATCACTTTTGATTCATTTTTTAGCTATCTATTTCATTTTGTATGATCAAGGGATAATATACAAAAAGACCCCTAATGTTTGGCCCATGGAACAAATATGTCCCTTAATTTTTTTTGTGACAATTAACTTGCAAAATATATGTTTTTAGTCATTTAAGCACATCTATCTAACAGGTGTTTAAAACTGTTTAAAAGACTCAATTTCTTGAATTAAAATATTTTTTTATTTTAAATAATAAAAACATAAAAAATTCAAGAACGCATATCACACCGCTACCTCAACTCTCTCCCTACCTCCACCGCTACCACCACCACCACCACCACCATGGGTTTAGGAATTCATTTTCAAAGATGAGAAAAAATTCCTCCTCTGTTTAGGTCATCATTGCAAAACCAAGGCCTACACCTTGCAAGCCTTCGTCGAAGCCAAGGCCATCGCCAATCTGCCAGTACTAATCAAGAAGCCCAGCGCCAGTAACGATCCCAACAACATCGACAACCAAACTAATCATCACAAGCCTGAAATCGGCCTCCTTTCGTCCTCGTTAAAGGCACTAGCAGCCATAAAACAGAGGTGGCGAAGTCAATTTCTTAATTGACAAATTCAGAAAGATTGGAGTTTAATCCTTACCTTCGAAACAGAGAGAGAGAAGCCAAATCAAAATTACTCATATTCGATCTTTGACTAGGTCACCATTTTTTCATCTTCTTTTTTCTAGGTTTTATTAATTTTCTTTGAAAAGCTCATAAATTATATTTTCTTTATCATCACCAATAGAGAGAGAATGTACGTGAAAGTTGTGCAACCGACGGATTTGAATAAGAACACCGACTGATTCACCTACCCTGATGTATGGACTACCTATATCCTCATGGTTTTCATGTCTTGGCTTATTGTGCTTTCCCTCTTTTGTTGCTCTCCTGGCATGGCCTGGACCATTGTCCACTTCCCTCATTTCATTATGAGATTTTCTTTTCTTTTGACTTGTGCTATTATCTTTCCCACAATTTTGCAAATTGGCTTTTAATTCTTTTAATTCGTTTAATTTCCTTTTATTTGCACCTCATATTTTTGGTCCATAAAATTATAGGCCCAGCTAGCTCAAATCAAAAGCCCAATTATAAGTTCAGTCCAAATAATTATCTGAATATAGTTAATTAATTAATTAATTTATGAATTTAAATTAATTAATTAATTGAGTCGGTTAGTGGGATAGAAATATGGTAGAACTAACAAACGATGTAAAAGGAACGTTCCTTAATATATGACACTCTATCAATAATAAAGGAAGTGGATCTCCAAGGTGGAGAAATGGCATCTGGAAGATTCACGGCAGTTATTTCAAGTCAGTATAAACGCAAGAGTTAAAGAAGAGAAGAGGGATTTATCAACAATCAATCATCCAAGATCAACCAATTTCAATACTTTTTCCTGCAATTTTAACTCCAAATACTATATTTACATTTATTAGCATCATTTTCCAATCTTTTCAATTCCTGTAAATGCAACAATTTCAATTTAGTGCAATGCAATTCAATTCCTTGCAAATTAGCTTAATCCTTTAGCTTGTTTACTTTCCAAACTCATTAAATTCCCAGTTTTAAATATATTCCAATTAGGGTGCTAAATTGAATTTCAACATTAACTGTAAAGGAGGCTGAGAATTCACTTTCATTTGGTGGAAGTCAAGCACTTTTTGTTTTGGTTCGTGTACCTAAAACACGTGGCACGCTCTAAACAATTTCAAAGAAAACATAATTTTTGGCACGCTCGATGGGACCCAGGTTCTACATAGCACCTAGAAAAAATACTAGAAAGGATGTTAACACGGTGTCTTAGGATGCCAAGGCTATTACTGATGAAGCAGAGCATAAAGCAGGATTCATTCCACTTATGGTGGAGCATATTGAAAAGAACAATGTGCCACCAGAGTCACAGCAACAAATGGAGGCACCAATCCAGCAAATCCCACTAACTAGACCTGTAGTTGGTGGATTAGGTAATTTATTACCCACTGTTAATTATAATTCCAATGATATTTTTTACAGAATGATGATGGAGGAACACCTCAAAGCATTGAAAGAGATGACTTATACAATGGCTGGATTAGCAGAAAAAATTTCTTCCAGCCAAGGTCAAGGAAGTCCTAAGAGTCAAAATTCTGAGTTAAGTCCTAGGCAAGACAGACAGGTTGCTATGGAATAAGAGGGGCAAGCTTCTGGTGTTCAAAGTGCTAATCAAGTGAACAATGGGGAAGTTTCTGGCTCTTATCCACCTCAGGCTTTTCAAGCCAAGGAAAGAAATTTACCCCCACACAGGAGGGAAGACACTAGGGGGAAACTCCTAATGGTCATCACAATCAACAAGGAAGGCCCATGCTTCCCCATCAGCTTTATAGTGTTACTAATCCTGGAACTCAACCTATGTTGTACAATAATGAAGCAACAAATGTTATAGGAGGGCTTGGGGGCATTCCACCACCTATACCTAACAGAGTTCTTATCCTTATCCCACAACAAATACAGCAAGTCCCTCAACCTGTGCAACCAAGACAAATAGCTATAGACCCAGAGGCTATGAGGGATGTAGTACAAGAGTTATATGGTCCAAGCCTGTAATACCCAAGATTTTCATAGCCCATTAGATTTATGAAATGATATATAATATATATATTCTATAGATAGTGCATTATAGAATTGATAATGGGAACATAATGGAACTTTGTATGTAATGTATGTTAATGTACGGATTGAGTATTTTATTGTTTGTATGTATTTTTATATGTTTAATTAAATTGAAAGGAGTAATGTATCAATTGTTATAGAGTATATGATGATATGGGAAAGTGGGAATTATTATGCTAGTGAAAAAGGAACGAAAGAAAGTTACGGAAAATTTTACGACTCGAAAATTATTCGGTTGGGCTTATAAATGGGCCTTTGGGATTTCAAAGCCCAAAACCTTAGCATGGCCGGCCCAATTGAGTATCAATTTGTAGAATTTAATTTTTATTAAGGTTAAGGAAGGATAATTAGGAGTTAGATGGTAGAGAAATTAAAATTTGCTTAAGTTATATTGTCACGACCTGACTACCGAGCCACAACGGTCCTAGGGCATGGGTAGGCGTAAGGCCACCGAAAACCCGTAGAACCCATTGGTATACTATAACCAATCATACATACAACTGTTCCCAGATCAGAACCTCAAACACAATACTATTACAAATCCATATCATCCATACATTTAATGTACGCCATTAATACAATACGATAATATATCATATATTACAGTCCCAAAATGAATATACAGTATTTAACCATTAAAATCAACTCAATACCACAATGACCATGGAACTCTAGACTTGAATCTTGGAGATACATATTCATTATGATATAATCAAAATGACAAAATGAAAACAAACAAAGTAACCCCCAAGCGAGAAGATGTAGCTTGAGTTTTACCTCGTCAGAACTTCTATAGCACCTGAAAAAAATAAACTACTATGGGGTGAGATATAAATCTCAGTGAATACACAATAGATCAATATGTTATGCCGGCTAGATACAATAGAGAATATACAATTAGAATAGCTTCAAGGCTTTTTAGGCAATATTAACAATTAGATAATCAAAATTATCACAATGGGATTCATTAATGAAATCAATGAATATATCCAATGAATAAGCAATTAAGCATAATTTACTTTATTTTATTTTAGCAAAAATCATATATTCGAGAATGGTATGTTCCCATTCACATATAGATCGAGTGTCGGCTATAAGCTTCACACACTCATCACAACAATTCAAGCGAAAAACTGATCAGGTTTCTCGGCTAGGACCTCCTTCCTAGCTAGGGCGGATACACTATCCCTATCCGTCGGGACTTCTTTACCATGTGCACATGACTGATGTATACCCCACATCAGATGGGAAGTTCTGCTTTAGGTATCATATAGTATTTCACAATCGATAGTAATAAGAATTAAATAACAATGGAACTCATGAATGAGTAAAGGTTTCAATGTGTTATCATCATATCAATAAACAATAGACCAAAGGTCTCAATAGATAG
>CATKHJ010073023.1:0-13344 GCA_949750685.1 Vernicia montana | reverse complement strand
TTCAACAAGTTGATGCTACATTGCTACATTCTGCACATTCCAATACATGAGCTTTCCAAGGCAAAGAATCCTACATGTTATTCTGAAAAGGACTTGAACAAACAAATTAAACTCAATTTAACAGTAAAATGCATTAAAGATCAGGAGTAAAATATCATCAATCATCCATTTATCAATCTCAACTAATCAATTTTCTAAATTATAAGATAATTCATAATTTTGATAATTGTCAACTCCTTTCTCATGGGATTGATACTCTACTTAATCACTATATTACTTGTTCACGACCTGTGCACTTGCTGTTTTTTAGCAACATTTAGTAATTTCTATCTAGTGGGATTATTAATCCCATTATTTATGACATTTTATTTCTTAAAATAGTCTCACTTTTTATTCCATTTATTAATTTATCCTACCAAACATATGATTACAAAAGTAGGATTACTTAATACTATAAATTAAGATTTTTGTACCAGATAAGATTTAAAATAAGTAATCATATGGTTTAATTAAGTCTAAGATTCAAACTAATTTTAAGGATTATGAATCCGTAAACCAAACATAGATTTATAATATAACAATTAATTAATTATTAATGATTGTATAATTTAGCGAATAACAAAAATTAATATGGGCAATTTTATCAATTCATATTTACATCAACATATATATTATAAAAACACTAGTTTTGTTACCACGTGTATTATTGTAGTTAGGCAAAATTTATGCATTCATCCAAGTTTTCATTAATCTCATCTATATATATATTATACATATATGCTTTTTTTTATGTAATATTATACATATATACTTATATATGTATAAAATATGTTATTATGGAATTTTCAAAAATAATCATCTTTCCAATCTTCACCCTCCAATGACAGGTTGTGTCCAATAATATAATAACCATGCAAATGATTCTACATGGATCACATTATGGTTTTTTATTCCCAAGTAGTGCTTAATCTCCTTCTATAAAATCCTTAACCCTTTCCTCCATTTTCATCAATCTCATGAAACTAACAAATTAAACGATTCAAGAATTCGAAAACCTCTATATATCTATTGAGATATGGCTTCAAGAGCTGCCCTTCTCCTCTCCCTCAATCTCCTTTTCTTCACTTTGGTGAGCTCATCCTATTCCTCATCAAATGGTAATGGTAATGGTAATGGAATAAGTAATGGAAATGGAAATGGAAAAGGTGGTAATGGGAATGACAAAGGCAATGGAAATGGTAATAGTAATGATAATAGCAATGGTAATGGCAATGGAAATGGAAATGGTAATGGTAATGGAAATGGAAATGGTAATGGTAGTGCTAATTGCCCTAGAGACACCCTAAAATTGGGTGTATGTGTGGATGTTTTGAAAGATTTATTGAGTGTTACAATTGGTAAGCCACCAAAGAGTCCTTGTTGTAGCCTTCTTGCTGATCTTGTTGATCTTGAAGCAGCTGTTTGTCTTTGCACAACCATCAAAGCTCGTCTTTCAGGCATTAACTTAAATCTTCCCATTGACTTGAGCTTGTTGCTCAACTACTGTGGAAAGAAGGTTCCTCAAGGATTCATCTGTGCATAAATTAATATTTGGTTCATTAGTTTAACTCTGTCCGAAGTTTGAATTCGTAACTTTGGAGATCACTTCAGCCTACTAATCAATTTCATTTATTTTCAAGTTATATTTCTCATTTATTAATTAATGTAATTTCTTAATGTTATTATTTGTTGTTTTGATGGCAATAAGGCTTATCTTTCCTTGTTCCTCATCTATCTGTACTATTTTCTTTTCATATAGTTAATTTAATGAAATAAGTTTAGTGGTTTGGTATTAAAGTGGATCAGTATAAACTATGATAAATAATTTCTTTTTTTTTTTTTTGGTATTAACATTTTTGGATTTATATGTAAAAAAAAAAAAAAAAATCAAATTGAGACATTATATATATATATATATATAAGATTCTTCAAGGGGATGAGGTGATTGCTAAGATTTAAATATTTTACTCCTATATTATAAGGTAGAAATTTAATACTAGTCGATTAATTCAGTGACAATTTATTCTAAAGTTTTAACTATGATTAAAGTAATATATAAAACACACTCACTGGTATACAGTGTTATATTAGTAATTATTTGTCATTCAAATTTTATAAAATATAATTGTGACTTGACTGATTAAATAAATGACTCGATTTTTTTTGGTGGGTCTTAAGTCTTGAGGTCATCCATCAAGGGAACTTAGAGTTGGAGATGCTAGAACTAAGCAACTGGGAGATGGGTTACTCTATCATTGGGTTTGTGGCCTGCATGAGAAAGGAAATGGAGAGAAATAAGTATTAGAGGGCTAAGCTTGTGGCCTTGCGCGGGCCCTCCTATGCTTAAGTTAGTGGTTGCATCTTATGAAGTTAAGGCTTAGAAATTTAAGTGTGTTTAGAGAGTTATTATCATTGCTTTCCCTATTTGGTGTATGGCTATAACTCTAAACGACATTCCTCCTCCTTTAGGAAGGGAGGAGATGCTTGTATTTGAACTGTCTTCCCGCCTTGGGGATTGGAGTGAGCAGGCGATGTGGCCGCTTTTGATTGAAGGGTTTTGGTCACGTCATACTGCAAATAAACAGTGTGATAACGTGTATGCGTAGTCGAATGTCAGGTTTGGAGCCTTGTACTGATATGACTCGAATACCATCTCCCAGAGGTGTCAAGGATTGCATATCTAAGAAGTTTGAAAGGAGGTGTCGAGGCAAACTTTCTTTGTAAACTGAGCAAGTTCGTTTGATGGCAAGGTGAAGTACTTCCAAAGTGAGGTACTTCCTGCCTTGGATGATCATTGGAATGAGGCGTGAGGTGGCCTGTCCATGATGATGTGGACCTGCCAGCTACTAGTAGCTTAGGCCTAGTGATTTTAGTGGTCTAAGGCCTGCTATCTATAGCATTAGGCTTGTCTTCGGGCTAGTCTTAGGCTCGGTCAGAACGACCCAATTAGTGTAGCCATTTTTAATCCTTATTAGAGGTCCCCTGTCACATCTGACTTTTGGAACATGACGATCCTAGGGCATAAGTAGATCTAAAGCCACCGAAAATCCGTAGAATCCGATACATTAACTATTAAACAGTATTCCAGCAGAGTGCCGACTGTACACATAACATTACTCCAAGATACACAAAACCTGCAAAGTAAACTATACTTCCAAATAAACCACCTTTATATCCTCAACTTTATATGCAATATCACAAATCTCCAATAATCACCTACTTATAATTCACATTTCATAATTACATACACATTCACATATCATTGTCAAATAACATATTCAAACTCAAGTTATTCACCGTTCATGAACCACATACTATCATTCTACAACCCACACTATTCATGGAGCATCTACATATATGTATATACAGACATTCATATCTTATGAACATAAATATAATATACAAAAAGAAGTTTTTCTTCATCTAACCACAAGCTTCAACTGAAGTAGGAACTTGAGTTTTACTTAACAACTTCTAACTTCCTGGAAAAAAATAAACTGGGGAATGGGGTGAGTAAATTCAGTGAGTGAAAAATATACTACCATACTTGGGAGGCTTAGTATTTCAAATTCAACTCACAAGGATGGTATTCATTTTCTATACAATGAACATATAAAAGCAAATATAGCAAATTTAGGTAGCACATCAATAAATAGCAATAGGACAAATATGGAACACATATCATAATTTAGCAAAAATCACTACATTTGGAAGCGGAGTGCTTCCCTACAATATTCAATAAGGCATGAGACTAATCAAATTTCATGACTAGGACATTATACTCTTCCCAGCTAGAGTTTGAATGATATATCCCATCTGTGAGTACAATGTGTACAAAGTCTGATGTTTTACCCTACATCAGTCGAGGAGACTTCTGCTTTAAAACACAAGGTTTATTCATAAAGAAATGGTAATAATAAACAACTTAAGACATGTCTTCAATAACAAAGAGCAATTCAATAACGTATCTTTGTGAGGCCTCGCCCGAGCACCGGTCCGATCCGCTAGAGGGGATCGAAATGCTTATTCGGTTTTGTACTCACAATGGAACCCTCGTGTTCAGATTGGTTGATTTTGAAAAGGTGCATTAGGAGTCGCCACCTAAATTTATTTTTATTTGGGAAAATATAAGGTAAAAACCCATTTTTGACTCCATTTATTATCCAATGAAAAAGTGCACTAGTCCTCGATTATCAAAGAGGATTTGGGGACTAGATTTTCAGTTCATTTAATTGGTTTGGCAAATTTAATACAAAATGGCTTTAAATGAATTTCATGAATAATTATAATGTATGAACAATTAAATATGCATGAATTAAAGTAAAGAACAATAAAAGAAATAATAGAAGTAATAGTAGAAATAAATAAAGAAAACAATAAATTTACAATACAAATCAAATTAGGGGATACTCCCTCTAGCCCTTATGGTTTCTAGGAGAGTCACACATTCTCTAAATTAAATCCATAATAAAAGTAACTAAACAAAGAAATAAATGAAAACACAAAATCTAAATTATATGAAGAAAGTTAAAAAAGAGGAATGAAGCTTATTTTAATTGGATTTGATGCTTTAGACAAGCATGCCTACGTATCCCTTCGAATGAGAATCAAAATCCATGTAGTTCGTCCTTCTTGCGAAGGGGGTTTGTTTTAGTCTGAGTTTTTTATCATGTTTCAGTTCATTGATTAAAAGGTGGGTTGATTAATTAGTTAACCTAATTGATTTACCAAGTTGGATTAATTATTTTAGATTTTAATTAACTAACAACCTAGATAAACCAATTTAATTAACTAACTAAGAAAAATAAATAAATATATAAAATGAAAAGAGAAAGGAAAATAAGCTTACCTTGTGCTTGAGCGACTTTGGGACGACGGAGACTTGTCTTCGTCGGCGGCTGACTTGACTCGGACTGCTTGCCTCAGACAGCGGGGAACTTTTGACTCAGCTAGTCGACTCGGAAAGTCGCAATTCAATCTCGCTTTGCAAAGCAACGAGCAATAGCAAAACAAGAAATAAAAGAAACTAGGGAGCTCGTTCCTTTCGGACCAAGCTTAGGGGGATGGCTCACTTGATGCAAAGGCTAATCAAGTAATCCAAGGGATGTTTGAGCAAGCTCTGAGGTGTTTGAAATGAGTTGGGGGAAGTTTATATAGGAAGAGAGGCTAGGAACAGTTTTCACATTTTTCAATGTGGGAAACATGAAAAATGAAGCTGTGCCGCATGGCTGTATGCGGTCAAGAAATGGTGACCGTATATGGCCATGCAGTCAGTATGTGGTCATGAAATGGTGACCGCATACGCATGGTTGTATGCGGTGACCGCATGCACATGGCTGTATGCGGTCATGGGCCCCACATCAGCCTGTCCAGCCCGTTTCCAATCTGTTTCGATCCGTTTCAGTTTTTGGGATTCGGGGACTGTCTTCAAGGCTCAGTACGGTATAGAAGGGTGCAAAATTAAGGGTTCACAATCTTCAATAACCAATAATATTTCACATCTTCAATAACATTGGATCAAAATGATTTTCATAGAAACATCTTTCAACATGCAATATATCAATTCAAATAGGAACATTCAAGTTCAAGAATTAGGCTATGCTGAAATAATATTCGGAATACAAATTCACAAGCATAATAGTATATTAATCACTCACCTCTATAAATAGCTTCCTTATATACTTCCTTTAACCAAGGTAAAAGTGGTGATCCTCTACCCCCTTGATCCTCACTTATTCCTTGTTCACTTTGGACTTCTACATTCAATTAATATGCATAAATAAATCCATTTGATTCCAAGTTGTAGCATTAAAGCATCAAGTTTACATATACAATCTAACCTAATTTCCTGACCTAACAGGATTGTTCCTGCAATATCTCAAGTTTTACTTATCTAAATGCTTTGATTATTTTTTCATTATAAACTAGACACATACGGTGACAACATTTCAAACATTTGGCTCCAAATGATCTCTACAATCCATGTTGAACTTTTGAAATCTACTATATTCTTGTGCAGGGGCAACTGACCTTTCCATACTAACCTAGTTGGATTTCAAAATTCACACATCTAATGGAAAATTCCTTTTATAGAAACAAACTATACATATAAAAGATCATTTCATATGTTTTTACCTCTACTTAATTCTTTTCCTAAGGTCTTCAAACCTAGGGGTCGATTCCAGACTGCAGACCAAGTCACTATGCAGGATCAAGTTTGATTCAAACTCTATATCTCTCAACATATTTTGAATTTGGTCAAAACCCTTTTACAAACATATAGTTGGCATTATTATAAACATCTTTAATGTTTTAATCTAGCTCAAATTCAAACTTTTTGGCTCTCAAATATGAGGCTCAAGCTACAGGAAATTTAATTCCTAATTTAGATTTCTAGCTTTCTATATTTAGTTAGGGTTTTGATTTGGGCTCTGAAATTATGTTCATTTTTTTTTTCAACCTAAATCCTTCCATTCTAATGTTCATCTCATTAATTCTCATATTCAAATTAAACTTAAGAACTCATTCTTGAAATTTATAGGTTAATCAAAGTTCACATATACAAAACCCTAGCTCCCCTCTCTTCCATTTCATGTTGAGCTTTATTCTTAAACCAATTTCTACCTTCTACCCACTCATTCAAGCTTGATTATCATCTTAAAATCCAAAACAAACACTCCCCTAAACAACCTCACCCTTAGCTGAACATATACATGGAAAGAAGGAGAAATAAATCTCAAGAATTTAAACATAGCAACTTTTAATCAACAAAAGAAATGAGTTTAATTAAAAAACTTACCTTGAATTAAATTTTCTTCTTCAACTCTAGGGATGGACGGCTGGTTTTGGGGTGTTAGAGAGAGTTTTTGTTAGCTAAATGAAGGTAGAAAGAAAGTGAATAGAAAAAAATGAGGAAGATAAGCATATATAGAAATTAATTTAGTTTTTTATTTATTTTCTAGTGAAATATTTTGTCCAATTTTAATTTGACAAAATATCAAAGGGTGGCTAGCCATATTAAGGTATTTTTAATTAATTAATTTTCTTTTATTTTTAATAATTAATTGTAAGATTAAACTTGCCTTTATTTACAAAAATGTCATTTTGTCTTATTCTTATTTCTTCCTTATTTTCTTTAGTCATTTTCTACTTATTAATTTAATTTCTATTCATAGTTTGATCACTTGTTTTGCTTCTAAAGCTACTTAAATCCCTTGAATACAATTTAGGGATTATCGAAAATCCATCGATTTTCTCAAATTTGGTATCAAATACCAAAAGTATACCTTTTTTTAGGATTCTATACACTAAACACATACCTTTCCTGATGCTCATCATTTAATTTGTTTCTACCTTAGACTTAATCCCTCTAATAACGTTTTGGGGTGTTACATCCCCCTACTCTGTTGGCACGAAAGACTAAATTCATGGTAACAAGGAGTAAAATCTGCTAGAGTCTATTGTGCAGTCTGGCTGACAAAGCATCGAGTCTTCTAGAGTTATTAGAGATTTTAGGGAAGACCCATTCATTACTCCTTATGTTTATGTGACAGTACTCTCTAATCGTGGAGTAGTCTTCCTTGGAAATTAGGGAAGTTATCTTTGGATTTTAGGAGTAGTTATTTAGGTTTCTAAAAGGTGCAATGAATGTAGTCAATTTCAAAAATCTGAAAGAATAGACTTTGAGTTTGGTGAAGTGTTGGTCATGTCTTATATATAACCAGAGCGTGTCTTGAGTTATTTGTCTGTCTCCTCTTAACTTTTTAAGCCTGACTCACTTTCTCTATTCTGTTCACTTTCCACATTCACAATTTTTGTTTGTCCCATGCTAATTGACCTTTCTCATCTTCCAGTACTCTTGTGACTTTGATGATCGTACATGATTTGTACGGCCTTGTGAACCCTCAATTTTGCACCCTCATGATACTGCACCGGCTTGACACCTGCTAAGTTTAGTGTACTACGGAAAATCGGTATGGTGGTCTCGTTAGCTGGTTAGAGGGCGAGGGTCAAAGGGGCAGCGCCCCCTCGAAAAAATGGGTTTTTAGGCATAATACTACAAGGAGATTAACACTTTTTTCGATCTTGATTAGAATTTTTGTACCATACAGCACTTTCCTGAAATTGATCGAATTTTTCCCAAAATAGACTGCCAAATTATCCGATAATTAATTTCGAGTCCACCGATATTGACCAGTAATTTTTCAGACTTCAGAATACCCCGGAAACTGACCCGGAAGCCATGAAAACTTATTCGGAGGTCAGAAGGACCCCACTGTAGTGCTTCCAGGCGGGCGTCTAGGAGGTAGGCTTGTGGATCCGCAGACCACCTGCGTGGGTCCTCGAGGCAGCCTCGCAGCTTTCACGAGGGAAGGTCGCGGACGGGCCAAAGCCTTGGCGGCCGCCGCAGGCATTCTGGTGCGTCCGCATTGACGCACGTTGTACTGATGCGTCAGTACGGCGCTGACACGTCCGCCCGATGAGCTGGCAGATCCGCCAGCCTGTTTGGTCACCATCCGCCATTTTTTGACAAGGACGCACGTAATTCTATCACAGATCCGCAGATCCCCTGGCGGTTGTACCCTTATGTGCTGAAATTCTAATTTTGCCCTTCCTTCAGCTTACTTTTTCAACCATTTTCGGTCTTTTCACCCATCTTCATTTCCTATAAATACCCCCTCCATTTTTCATTTCAAATTACACTAAGAGTTAGTATCGAATTTTCTAATGCTCTCTCTCTTTCTCTCTCTAATTAATTAAATTCTCTTTGATTTTAATTAATTAATTTTAATTTATCCTCCACTCAACTCGATTAATTAATTACTTTAATTAATTAATCATTTTAATTAATTAAAAATTGAGTAATCAATCCTTTTAAATTAATCTTCCTTAAAGTTTATTTAAATCTAATCCATCTCTCCGAAATGGAACTCCGATCCAGTAAAACTATCCACACATCACATATTCCTAAAAAGAAGGTATAATCCATTACCCTCACTCAAACCCCAAATCAAATCAATGCAACCAAACTGATCAACCTCTAAACCCTTCCACCTCACTGTGGAACAAACTACATGAATTTTGATTCCCATCTAATGGGGTACGTAGGCACGCTTGGAATCTAAATCTAAGCCTCAAATCCAAATTCTAATTAATCCCCTTCCCTTTTTTTTTTGTGCCCCCTTGTAAATTTTAATTATTGCAATTAGTTAATTATTATTAAGGAGTGATGTTGTGGTTCTCCTAAAATCCATAAGAACTAAAGAGAACACTCTTTTTAGCTTATAAATGCTTTCAATTACTTACTCTTTACTTTGTTCCATGTACTCATGATTATGCCATGTTCATGCATTATAATTGTCATTAACACTTGTCATCCATGAAATCAATTTTTAAGTCAAATCAAACTTAAAAGCCAAATCGATATTATTTTAAAACCAAAAACCTAGTCCCCGAGCTCAACCTGATTCGAAGACTAGTGACTTTATCCTTAGGTAAATTAATTAAAGATTAATGAATTTGAGTCAATTTGGGTTTTTCCTTAATTTTTGCATTTAAATAAATTAGGGTGGCGACTCCTGAATCCTTTCAAAAATCAAATTAATTTTTCAAAGGTGATAGCCGCTTCCAATCATGAGCACTGAAACTCGTACCTAAACTCACTTAAAACTCGCTCGCCTTTCCTTAAGGCATTTTTCCCGAGCTAGGGGAGGGGCATTCGGGCGAGGCCTCACAGTTGGAGACTCCACTGGAGACTAGTTGCCACCCTTTTGAAATAAAAGGAAAGCAAAAATAAGAGGATTACTATTTGGTTAGGATTTTTTCCAAAATAATCTCCATTTGGAACTTAAGTTTAATTTGACTTTCATGCATCACTTTGCATAATAAAAGGCTCCTTGCTTGACCCTAAATTTAGGAAATTTTTTGGATGGTGAGTAGCATTGGCTCGACAACTCTCTTTGAGTATGTTAGGAGATAGCAAAAGCATTCCACCCCGCGACGAATCCCTAATTATTTCGGTGGTGTAACGAACAATCTGTACTGTTAGACCCACGCGAGTCTCTTTGACTCACATGTGGTTAGGTATATCGATACTCTAGTGGGACGGGGACCCTTAAACTAAGCTACCTTTCACCCTTGTGCATATAGTTGTCTTAGCCTTGGACTTTAGGTTCCATGTACCGTAATAATCAAGACTTTTGTGCATGATCTATGAAACTCTTTTTGACATGCATCATGACATTAACATGCATACATACATAAGAAACTTGAGAAATAGAGTCTTATCACCTTGTAAACCAAAACTGGTGGTCTATCACCCAAAAAATACTCAACCAAAAAAAACCGGTGAAATGAATCCTTTTCCCGATATACCATTGCATTTGTTTACCCTTTTTCAGTGTAAACTCTTACCTTTCCTTTCCCTTTTCTTTTGAAGGTACCAATGGCCAACACCTTCAATCAGGATGCTACGAACACCTTTTTCGCCAGCCTCCTCAAAAAACAAGAGAAAACTTTCCAAACTGTACTCACCACCTCCCTCAAAACTCAAGCCTATTCATTCGCCAATGCTCTCAGTACCCAGTCTGCCAACTTCACTAATGCCCTTAACACCTAACACCAGTCCATTCTCAACCAGGTCAAGGAAATGACCAATGCCACCACTGCTCCTGCTTGTATTGAGCCCACTTCCACCTAGGCCGGTACTAGCCATGCTCCTACTTTCACTACTCCCATTATCAATCTGATTGATAAAGGGAAGGCTCCTGACACTCCTACTTCTCCTGCTTTGGACTTGAATGCCACTATCCCCTCCCCTACTATGAATCTTTTTCAAAGTGAAGACTTCTCTAGCTTTCTCGAAGCTAAGAAACTGATGGAAAAATTCAAAGCCATGGAGAGAACTCTCAAAAACATCAAAAAGCACGAGGACATGATAGATGTTGACTCCCTATCTCTCTTTCCAAATACATGGGTTCCGCCTAAATTTAAGATGCCGGTCATGGATAAATTTAATGGCACCACGTGTCCCAAAACCCATCTGAAGATGTACGTAGGCGCCATGAGACCTTTCAGAGTGGATGACGAGCTCCTTCCTTAGTTATCCCAACAATCATTGACTGGAGCTGCTATTAAGTGTGTAGGCCCAGGTATGGCAAATCCTAGAGGGGGGTGAATAGGATTTTCAAAAATTAATTTCAATTTTAAAACTTTTACTTTGAAAAACTTGAATATTAAAATAATATTAGCGGAAGCAATTAATCAAAGCAAATAAGCAATTTTAAGTTTATATGAATATCTAAATCATTTAAACAAACAAGCAAATAATCAACAAATATAAGAGTGTAGGGAAGAGAGATTCATACACAAGATTTATAGTGGTTCGGCCAACTCCTTGCCTACATCCACTCCTCAAGTTTCACTTGAGATTTTCACTATCAACAATCCTTTTACGGGTGCAAGATCAAACCCAAGTATTTCCAAGCTCACACTCAAACTTCTTACAAGTGTTTCAATGGCTAACAATTAAACCCAAGTGTTTTCAAGGTACACACTTAAACCTTTCCAAGTATTTTATGGCTCACACACAACCTTTACAATAGAGAATGATTTGAGATTTAGAGTCACTCAAGACTTTGACAAATAGCTAGTACAAAAGATAGAAGAATGTAATCTAGCTTAGAATAAATTTGAACACACAAAGATGAGAAATGAAGTTTTTGTGTTCTAGCTTAATGAACAAAGAATTTAGAGTTTGAGAGTTTTGATTTACTTGTAATATATGTTCTTGATGTGTAAAACTTCTCTTAACTTCACCTTGAGTCTTTAGATATATATAGGTCTTCATTCCATTCTCAAATAACCATTTTAGTGCTCTAAAAATGGTACTAGACAAGTTCCAATGGTTATATAACGGCTATATTCCAATGGCTATATAACAGCTATATTCAAAAATTCGAAATCTTGAATTATACAACTTCAAATGATGATCCATTTTTTTAGTTGAAACTTGGACCAGTATAATACAACTTTGTAGTTTTGAAAAACTTCAAAATAATCCATATTCATACTCTAAAAAATTAGAATATTTTATTGCTCATCTAGTTATGACAGTTTGAACATGCTTCAGTGTTTCACCCAATGCTTCTTCTACACACCTCGTATTGATGCAAGGCTTTTTGAATATGAAACTGGACTTCTAGAGCTACAAATATAGACAAGGGAATATTCAAAATCCCTTTGTAGAATTAACTCCGCTAATTCTAATTGGCATCATCTACTGTTACCCAGTCTGACAGCTTGAGCATAATTCAATTAAAAATTCATAACTCCATTTTTCAAGCTCAAAAAATTATACAATTTTTGTTCCTAAAACTAGTCTGATGTCGCTATCCATACATATATAGGTTGCATTCATAAACTATCCCAATTAGTACAGTTGATTCTTCAAACTTCAGTCAACAGTTTTGCTTCCATGGAGATCATCCTTCTTCACATGAGTTTCTTGGTTTCATATGCTCTTTTCATCCTCATGATTCAATTTCTTTACTTAATTGCATTAATAGCAATCAAAGATTACCTATTAACAACAACAACACTAAAAAACTTGTTAATAGTAATAATATTTTGCATCATCAAAATCACATATGAAACATTGGGTTCTGTAATACCCCAACTATATAGTAGCCTTATATGCAGTATGTATGTATGAGGATTGCCATGTTACGAGATTGTACGTGACTTTTTTTTTTTTAGAACTAAGCCAAGTGAGTTATAAGTTGAATTTTGAGAATTTGAAGGTTAAATTGATAAGTGGGATTGCAGAACCTAAATCACGCCCGCAACAAGGAAGTCGCAACCGCGAACAGAGAGTTGCGACCGCAACCTTAGACGCAAACTCTTCTGCCTGATTTGTGAATTTTGGTTGGAGGAGAATCACGATCACGACATGTGTGTAGCGACCGCAATATCAGAAGGAACAGTCACGTGAACAGTGCTATGTAGCGACCGCTATGACCATGTTGCGACCTCGATATGAGAATAACGACCGCTACTGGTAAATCGCGACCGCAACATCCGTCGGGGCTATAAAAAGACAGCAGCAGCCCATTTGCGAAAAATCATATTTTTCTCCTTTTCTCCGACCCCAATAGTCCTCAAACCCTATCAAACACTAAATATGATTCTCTAAGGCTAAGATTAGTCTATTATATTCAAGATATCAAAGGATATACAAGATCTAAGGAGATTTCTTCTTGATTTGGAAGATTTATGGATGTGGAGTTAAGGGAAATTCTTGAGGTA